>JAAOEG020000025.1:8723954-8734155 GCA_011763625.2 Papilio bianor | reverse complement strand
AGCTGGTCTGATGATGAGGTTGGAAGGTGACCATAGAAACTTCGTTTCTTGTGGACCGATTGAGCTGAAATTTGGTACGTCTTCGTAACTTCGGTAACAATACAATAATAAAAGCTTGTTTTTATTCTTTTTAAGAATTTAATTTATTTATTATAATATAATTTCGAGTGATGACGAAAAAAATTTTTAGTGTCCATCCTCAATTTTGGTGACTAGTTTATTTTAAGGCCCTTCGTTCACAAGGCAATATAAATCTTCGAAACTCATATAGTATACTTGCGTCCATCTCGAATATAGCTTTTTTGTGATTGATGACAAGTCAGTTTTGATTGGCATTTACAGCTTCACCGGGCTTGAGGTGACAGAGCGCAGATGGCGCTTAGCCTAAATCTAGTTTTAAGAGTAACTATGCTCGAGAACTTCCTCAGGAACTCCGGGCCGTTACTTCGTTATTATCACCGAATCGGGCAAGTATCGGGTTGATCTCGCTCCGTACACAACAATGAATCGAAGAAGCAAGTCGTCCTGTCTGCTCTTTCATTTGCTTCGCCATCATGAAAATAGCAACGACTTTTCTCACGTCTATCTTGAAAAGGGATAGTAAAGAAAAGGTATAAGTCAAACTAAATTGTGATAGCTGAGTAGTGTCCTCCACTCAGAGTCAAAAAGGTTTCACAAAATCCAAAATCAAACCTTAGCTTTCGTGTCGTGTATTATTTTTTATGTTATATTTTCAAACTAACCTTGATAGCAGCGCCTTTTTCACCGGCCCAGAGGTTAAACTATAAAAGAGAAGTAATGACGCTAACGTAACATTCAGAGTCCTATCCAATAATATCCCAAGGGCCCTGATCATTAACAGCATCTATTTTTTACGTTTATCGAATTCTTAAACTTGTTGCGTTCGCGACAACGATCCACATTCGAACCGACAAACAAAAATAGAAAGCAAAATAGTTAAAACGTCGATGTCGGGAATCTCGAATTAAAGTCATACATATTTCACGCCGTGTGTTGCAAAATATGGCGCAATAAAATTATTCCTTCTTTATATTAAGAAGCCATCAATAGTACTAGAGATAAAGATAAATAAAAAATAATACACTCAGGATACAAAGTTTTTGTTTTAATTTCTTGTGGACGAAGCCGTCAACAAAAGCAGCTGTTTTTTACGGAACTTATCTCTAATGATTACC
Source organism: Papilio bianor (assembly GCA_011763625.2). Lineage (NCBI taxonomy): Eukaryota > Metazoa > Arthropoda > Insecta > Lepidoptera > Papilionidae > Papilio > Papilio bianor. The sequence goes on along the minus strand of JAAOEG020000025.1, from coordinate 8,732,959 downwards.
AACTTAATATAAAATCGGAGGTTAAGTAATATGAAACTAAATTTGATAGTATTTATGTGACAATAAGAAAGTTATTGTACACTAGGAAGGTTCCAAGTTCTAATAATGTAATTTATAGCATTCAGTAAGGCCGACTCCCAACTAGTTTCGTGACTAAACATTATAATAATTTTAGTTGACCAGCTCATAACAACGCAAAATAACTTGAACAAATGCCAAGTAAAAGCGGCATTATTCCAATGCTTGTTTGATTTCAATGTAAAATGAAGTAAGCTATGTCATATTAGAAAAAAATATGTTATCCAATTAATAATTATAAAAAAAAGTCACTTAGTACGACTGTAGCCGATTTAAAAATGAACAGGAATCAAATTACATCTCCTACCTACGTCAGAATACGGACTTATCTTCTTATGGACTTATTTACGACTTATAACGATTCCTACTTTTAAAAAAAAATTGTAGATTGATGTTTGTTAGGAACAGAGGAGCAGCTCCAGAACCAGAACAGAACAGCTATTCTCCAGAACAGCTCTCTGGATCTGGATGAAATTTGGCATAGATATAGAACATATTTTGAAGGACAAAAAGACTATTTTTTTTAATCTTCCGGACATAAGTTAGTAGAAAATATGTAGGTATAGGTTTAGTAAGATTGGTTTCGGCTAATCTTCTGGTTACCTTTATCTTTTTCACATAAACTTACCTCGATTAGTTTAAGGAGTCATTAGAAATTACGGTATCACATCATAATTTATTTATTTCATCTTTGAGAAAAGGAACTGGTATAACATGCAGACTACTCAATCGGTTTAAGAAGGGAACTCGTAAAAAAGCTGTACATCCACTTGTCTAGTGAACGCCCATCATTGGATAAAAGTCACCACGGAGTCATTTACCGTGACTCCCTGAATTATGACATTAATACCTTTTCTCCCATTACAGAAGTAATACCCCAAAGATGGATCAGAGCTTGCCAGGGTTTGGACGTTAGATCCACGAGAATCAACCGTTATTTTTTATATTTAATAAAATATCTAAGTATAATCTCGTCCCTAACAACTGTAACACGACATAAGCTTTGCAGTACAGAAGCGAAGCACTTATTTCTGTCGCGTTGGCCCATTTAATTTCGATTGAAAGCAATGTTTTGCCTTCATAATTAAGGTTATCCAAACGAATACATTTTCCAGTGACATAAATTGAACAATAAATTCGTTTACGTCAAAGAAATTAATAAATTTAATGGTTGATATTTCTTTATGTATTTTCAATATAAATTAATTATAATACGGCTATAACTCACGTTTAATATTCCGGTGTCGGCACTGACTAGTTTCGAACCCATCGGGTGTCCATCTTCAGGGCGAGAGTTAATTGCGTTTTCTTCGCGATCGCGTCGCGTCTCGCACTGAGTGCGAGGTTCTAAACTAGTCGGTGCCGACATCGGAATATTAAACGTAAGCTATAGCCGTATTATATTACATTTGTAGTAATGTCTGACGAAAGTTGAAATAATTTAATTATTTTCAATATATACAGTATCTTCTTACTTACTTACTTACTCCGCTGGCGCAGCGACCCAAAGTGAATCCTGGCCTCACCAGAGATCACCAGCGCGGCCTATCCTGCACCATCTCCTGCCAGTGGTATGCTTGGAGATGTTATAGGTCTCGCTCCAGAGTATCTTCTACTTGTGTATTTTTAAATGAAAACTTTTTTAGGTGTGAACTCGTTGTGACCTGAAACTCGATGAAACGAAAAAGCGACAGTAAAAAGAGATAAACATACACGTCCGAGCGTTGTTCTCGAAAATAAAATATATATAAAATCAAATTTATTTATATTCAATTCATTATTTGAAAATAAAATAAATTAATTAATTATTTATTATTATTAATGCTGCCAGTGTTCTGGGAACCATGCCCCAAATTGGAATTTTAGATGACATATTCTTTTTGTGAACATGTATATAAATATTTTGTTGTATTAATTAAGGTATGTAAATTATAAAATAAAAAATTGAATAAAATTTGTAAGTGTAATAAATATTAAACTAAAAAAAAAAATTAATTAAACTAAAATTTAAATTAAAACTAATTCTGCTATCATGTATTACGAATCGTTTTTCAATCGAAACCAAAGTGTTTATATCATACTTCAGTTACCATAAACCGCTTGTATCATTCATCGAAAATGTAAATTCACAGACTAAATAATTGTATGTAATATATATGTTAATAAAGTGTAAAATACAAATTGTTATATCAATCTTATCAATATTAAACCCCACAATTATCCTACTCCTGATATTCCACATTCATGTCATTCGCTTGAAGTTAAAATTTTTGAAGGTTTCACTTCTATCACGTGTGAAATTCCCACATGATTTATGATACTTAGGCTTAGAAATATAATTTGAGTTTGGATTAGAATTTACGTGTTTTATATTATAATATAAGGTGACAAACGAGCCATCGGCCATCGTAATTCGGCAAAATATGCCAGCGTGCCACTCGAATCATCCACGACCGGGATGTTACCGATCGGCTTGACTCAGTGGCCCTGCGAAGGGATGTCAGTTCCCTTTGCATTTTTTACCGCCTGAACCATGGGGAGTGTTCCGAAGAATTATTTGGAACGATACCTGCCGCTGAGTTCCGACATCGTACGAGCCGACAAAGTGCCAAATTCCATCGTTACCACCTTGATGGCTGGCGTTCCACGACGACGATTTCCTTGGAGAAAAGAGCGTACACCTCCATTAAGGGTCGGCAACACATCTGCGGTTCGTCTGGCGTTGCGGATGCCCATGGGCGTCGGATCAAATAATTCAAGGCGATCAGCCGCTTGTTTGCCCCCTTTTCCTATAAAAAATTAACAGAGAAGGGGACGGACAGAAAGAGAAATAATCTCAAGCACATGCATCCCATTCCCTACCACGATTCCTTCTCCTTCTCACCCTTTGCTCTGGGAAAGAGAAAGCGGTCTAATATTACGCCACCGGAAGGCCCACTCATCAAACTAAATGCGGAATTTTGTACTTCACGCTTGTCTTCTATGTGGTCGTAGTATTGCCCATTTGTGCGAAGAAGTTAAAGCGGGCTCTACCACAATTATTATTTTATTTCAATATTGAAATAAAGAAAGCCGACCTTAACTGTCGACTTGATATCAGAAGGTAGAAGGTACCTTTGCACGTCGTCAACAAGATAATGAAATCAGTATTTATTTAAGTATGTATATCGATTTCCTTGGGAAGTTTTTGTATTATCGTTTGGCAGCAGTGTAGCAATTAAAATCGGACAAACAAAATGATCGTATAAATTGGTATTATTATTATTGTTTCTCTTAAAACGTAAAATGTTGCCAAGTTTTCCAAACATTGAATCCCTTCATCAATCTGTCTTTTGTCGTAATAAAATTAAGGATGGCTGGTTACCCGTTGGGCTGATCGGGGAGTATGCTTTCAACATGTGTTTCAATGTTTTCATGAAAAATTGTCAATCCGTTTTTCTGTTCTTGGCCGTTAGGCCATCATTTTTTTATATTACAAGGTGGCAAACGAGCAAGCGGCCATCTGAAATCGCTGAAATAGCGAAGTGACCGGTGCCCATAGACATCCGCAATTGCATTTGCGTTGCCTACCTTTAATCGACGATGGAGGAGATGCCATGAAAGAAAATATTTCCTCTTCCTATACGTCCTCGTTCGTGAAAACCACTTCCTCTTCCCATACTTTCCTTAAAAGAAAAGGGTGGGAAGGGGAAGAGGACTAATATGAGACCTCCAGAACGCACACTCATCAGACGAAACGCGGAATTGCTTCCACTTGACGTCTGCTTTCTGTGTGGTTGTGGTATTGCTGCAGGTGAGCCGGCCAATTCGTGCGAAGATGTTAAAGCGGGCTCTACCACTGTTAAAATCATTAAATTAATTCATTACTATGTTGAATAGAAGAATTTTATTCCCGATATGCCAAATAAAATGCCGAATCACTACATAGTATAAAACAAAGTCGCTTTCTCTGTCCATAGTTTTAATGTGTTTTGTTTTAATAGATAGAGTGATTGAAGAGGAAGGTTTATATGTATAATAACATCCATTAAATACTGGAGAAATACTGTTATTTTTGATTTTTCTAATGTGATGTCGTAAATAATTACATTTTTTCCGCTTACATTGCAACGAACGCAGGCTGAACCCTACGAGATTTATCAGATTTATACCCGTGCGAAGCCGGAGCGAGCCGCTAGTAGTCTGATAATGTAGCAATTAACTTAGTGTTAAAAAGTGTACAGGTTTACAATACACGTAATTGTAATCAAACACGAGACGATAACAAGGTCAAGGTGATATTATCAACGCGATCGCTGAAGGAAATTGAATGCAATTATTTGTTACGTGTTTATCGTACAACCTTTAATTGAAACATAACACTGAATGCTTGAAGTTGTGTATAAACTTTAGACTTACTAAGTGTGACATTATAGAAAATTTCTAGAATGTATTCAATCTGTGGGCGCGGGTGTGCCTCCGCTACCATTTTACAATATACGTTAATATAATGCTGACTTAGTTTTCTACTTAATTACAGTGTGTTTAAATAAATGACCACTCATGCTATGCTAAGAGGTTATTAGTCATCTATTAGACAGTTTTTATTTACGACAAAATATTTGGCCGTAGCCCAGTACCTTACATTACGAAATGATTATGTGTTCTATTAATATTTTTTGTGTTCACCTGTTATAAAAACAGTGTCAATTATTTAAAATAAATCAATGGGATAATGCGAATTCACATATCGTTTGTATAAGAGAAATTGGAGATGTTTGTGTATTTTTACTCCAGTTCTATTTTGGAATAGTTGGCTCGTTCTCCGTTCGCACAGGTAAACGGATTGTGCGATACAGGCCAGTCACTAGGTGAGGCGTGTATGTATTAATAAAAGCAAATCTATATTAAAACCACTACATATTCACGAGTTGGGATCGTGTTACATACCATTGCAACTTTGTTGTAAGTCTATCGATTCGTTATCCAAAACAAACCCATTTTTGTTAGCCTCTAAGAATTATTCACAATTACTGTCGGTGATGTCATTACTAATATATGTTATCATTTTCAGGCGGTATTTTTAGATGGATTATATACTAATTTTAAAATAACATTAAAGTATAATCATAACAGCCAATCATATTGCAAAGCCATCTATTAAAATGGAAAACGTAATATATTTTTCATGTCAAATAATACAGATTTTTTTTGGCTCGAAACCCAAACGAGATTCCTGGATCAGTCCAACTAAAGTTAGAACTTATAATATGATCAATGGTTTGGACTCTTTGTCCTGAGTGTCTAAACAGTAATGTTAGTAAATAACATATACAATTCCGAAACCATATTCAAGACTAAAAAAAATATACTTTGCTTTATACTCGAATTTCCAAATCTAATATCGGAGTATCAGCATCTCTATATCGTATGTCTCACAACCATATTAAAGTCTACAAGTAATCCAACTTCGACATATTTAAAGATCCGAGTCCATTCATTAAAAATAAAATTAAAATTACTTTTCAGTTCCATTCAATCACCTTAAAAGCAAGACTGCTCTGAGTTATATTTTTAATTTGTTCTTTTATATAAAGTATTATATTAAGTAATAGTATTTATATAAAGGTCATATTTCATTGTAAAAGTATAATTTTTCTGTTTTCTTTTTACTTTTCTTTGTGACATTATTTTGTTAAAATATGTGTTAGCCTTTAACTGTATTACGTGATAGTCTGTAATAAGTTATTATATAAATATTTCTTTTTATTATTCTGGTATCACTTAATATGTTGGCTTCCTTTATGAATAAAAAAAAATTACATAAAGATAAAAAAAAATATAGAAGTTTCGATAAATAGTAACAGAGGCAACTTTTTTATACAAGTATATTATGTATGTATGTATGTACATTATACGGCAGATTCCTCTTCAAGACCACCCACGTTAAATCTTTAACTTCTAAGAACTTTTCTAGAAAATATTTCCATAACCTAATTGACAATGTAGGTCAACACGTCTCGAAGTAAAAATGATTGAACAAAGTGTGTCACAAAACAACATTTCTGGTAAGTATATCGTGTAATATCGTTTGCTGCTTGGAACCTTAAAATAAAATACCTGTATTGCGCAAAACGGTTACTCATTGGATGCCAACAGGTTGTAGTCAGCGTTGTCGGAGGAGAGTTTGTGCGCCCGTGGGCGATGTTCGCTTGTTTTTCTGTTTTTCGCCGAAAATATCAACCACCTACAAGCAAGCGGGTGCTGGCAACTGGCATGCCTCTTTAACATACGTTTAATCTGATAAATGCATTTGATTTCGTTCGTTTTATTTTCTTTACTTGAATTATTTTTCACCATATAGAAATTAATCGGATCAGGAGGATCAGAGGAAATCGACTGAGGAGCTATCATTGAGGGATGCCTACATCTTACAGTGGACAATTTCAAGCTGCATCAACATATGCATAGAATGTTATTTTATAACATTTCAGTGTTACTTCTTATTAATATTATACAAGCGAATGTTTAGATGGATGGATATTTCTTTGAAGGTATCTCCAGAACAGCTCAATGGATCTCGACAGAGTTTGACACAGATATAGAACATAGTCAACTAACAAGGGATTTTTTTTTATTTCGCGCAGATAGATTCGGTTTCAGTTATTTATTACTATCCCTCAAGCCTAAGGGATAGATCGGTCGCATCAGTCGATCGTGAGACCTGTCATAATGTATGGATCTGAATTTTGGGTCACCAAAGCTTCGGAAAAAAAGATTGCATACGGCTCAGACGCGCAGTGTAAGATGGATGTGTGTTGTGACAAGAAAGGATAAGGTTATGAATATATACATTAGGTGTTAGCGTTGTATGGAAATATGCGGAGAGATGATGTTGATCACATAAATAAGAAAGTGACTTTAAATGTGGATCGGTACAAAGGTAGAGGAAGACTGCGAACGTAGATTAAAGTAGAAGAAAGTAAAGATGGATTGTGTGAAAGAGGATATCCGTAAGAAACGTGTGAATTCAAATATGACCACTGATAGAGATGTGTGGAATAGTAGTATGTATTGTGCCGAGCCCTGGTAAGGACTAGGACAGGTTGATGAATGTAGGTTAACTTTTGCTATCTACTAACTATTCTGTATGGAGGGTAAAAAATCTGCTTCTATCATCACGTATGATTATGCAATATGATTTAATTAACAACAATAAAAGTAACATTCGTAGCGCACGAAACTGCTTTGTTTATGCAACTCCTTTTGACGATGGTTAAAATGATGTAAACTTTCACATGAATATCCGGATATCTTAACATTTTAGCTTCCTTATTATATTAGACTAGCTTTTGCTCGCGACTTTGTCCGCGCGGAATTATTTAGAATCTTACTAAGATTATTGATTTCTGACAAAATGTATTATTGTAAAATTTTCAATCATACTTAACCATTGATGAAATTACGTTTAGCTGTCATTTGCGTTTTGTTATTCCATGTCAGATGCGTTTTTGTTATACCAAGTTTTATTCCGACTTGTATTCATTTTGACGTTTAATGTCACGTGACACGGTAACGCGGTCGAACGGGATAAAAAGTATCCTATGTCCGTCTCCTGGTTCTAAGCTACCTCCCCGCCAAATTTCAGCCAATTCGTTACACCCGTTCTTGAGTTATAAATAGTGTAACTAACACGACTTTCTTGTATATACATAAATTATATACATAATCAACCGTCGCCCGCGCGGAAATCAAATAAAACTTAGTACAATATAGGTTAATCCAGACTATGTTCCATGTCTGTGCTAAATTTTAGTAAGACATGTTGAACCGTTGTGGAATTGTAGAGTAAAATGCATAAAATATCAAATAACAACATATCCCGTAAGTATTTGCGAGATCAAAAGTAGCCTATGTCTTCTTTCACACTATCCTCTACATCTATGCCAAATTTTATAGAGATCCGTTCAGCAGTTGAGGCGACAAACTCTAACATCCATCCATTCATCCATACAAACCTTTGCATTTATAATATTATTAAGATTTACATTACTAAATCTAATGTACTAAAACTTGAGCTCTATCAAAGAATAGTGAAATATTCTACGTTCGCCTTCCTGTTGCAGTTAAGGTACGTTTCCACTGTGCGTCATTTTTTTTGACGGACGACGTGGAAACATCACCTATGTCCGACTAACGGACCGCTGCGAGTCGTTAACTTTGAGCCAAAACACTTTTATAGTAAACCTAGTTCTCTTTAAAAAAAAACAGAGATAAGAATATGTTTTTGTGCGGGAAATTCGTTTGCGTCCGTCTGCAGAACCACGCAACTGAGAAACGCACCTTTATTATCAAGCTATACGGAAGCAATAGTTTTCGCTACCTGCACGCTATAAGCAAACGCCATGTCGTAGAATGACACCGATTTTGTTGTTACGGCATAATTATTTTTCCTATTGCGTTATTTTGACGACTGGAAAAGGCTCTCACGAGAATGAATAGCGACATTGCATTGTATGAATGAATATCTCATACAGAAATCATCATACGGCCGTGAAAGCTTAAATTTGCATTGCAATGAACTAGTTTCTTTGCAGCCAACCACTCTCATGAAAACTTCATGTTAATTTTTTATGACAACGAATGTCAAAAGCAATTACTGTTTTGCTTTGTTTTTTTGGCCCACGATATTTTTTTTGGCCAGGAATCGAATATACCTTGTTAAACATTAATTATTATTACTGCAGAAACTTTTTCTATCAAAAGAAGTTTGAAATAAAAAACGATATCTGTATTCATATTACAGCTCAATATTTATGCAGATTTGGAGGCTAACGTCAAAATTATCGGCTCTGTGGTTAGACCAGAACTACAAAAACGTCACTTCATCTGTTAGACGCGTGACATTATGTTTAACATTTAACTTTTGTTTAATATTAAATATATTT
>JAAOEG020000025.1:8691767-8710402 GCA_011763625.2 Papilio bianor | reverse complement strand
ATAGTATAATTTGATATTTATCTATATAATTGATCAAGTTTAGCAAATGTTGATTGTCGTTTAAAAGTAGTAGTCATGTCAATATTTGAAATGTTATAGTTTATTAAAAGACGTTAGAAATAAAAAAAATCATGATTAACTAAAATGGCGATTGTAACAAGATCCGAGTGTGTACACTAAAATAGCCGCGCGAAAGAGCTCGGCCGTCTCGTCACTGTACTGTAATGACTCACACGCTCCCCAATCCGGATCGCGGTGTAGCAGGAGTGGAGCTTACTGCCTCACCGCCTCACCGCCTCACCGCCTCGCCAAACTATTTAGATGCGCATGCTTTCCTCTACCACACATTCAAAAACAATTTACCAACATTTAAGCTGTGCTGTATTGAAATAAACTTTTCTCTTTCAGTAAATATTTAACTTTAAAAAATATTTATTTCTGTCACTTGGTTTCTTGAATATATATTTTTTACATTTTGTCTATCATATGGTAATGCTATATAAGTTTTATTTCGTTGTTTCAGTGGGGAGCGCCGGTGATCGCATCCCCATAACCGGAGGCAGACCCGGAGAGCCGTCTCCACCGATTTTTGAACAAATATTTAAAAATGCTAGATTCGCCCAAGGTGGCAATGCAAAGTTCGAAGGTAAGCTTCGAGGTAATCCCACACCAGTAGTATCATGGACCAGAAAGAAGGCACCGCTAGTGGAATGCAATAAGTATAGTATGAATTATAACGAACAGACCGGGGATGTCTCGTTGCTTATAAAGCAGATTGGTCCCGGCGATGAAGGCGAGTACACGTGTACTGCGCGGAATCAATATGGCGAGGCTATCTGCTCTGTATACATCCAACCGGAGGGCGTTCCAGTTCCAGCGCATCAGGCTTCACAGCAACAGAGCTATCGCCATGTGAGCGAGAGTGTCGAGCACAAGTCTTATGGCACACAGGGGTACTCTTCAGAACAATCCCGTCAGACTCAAAAAGTGGCTTACACAAATGGCACAGACTTCTCTTCTATCGAAGATTTCAAAGTCGATACCTTTGAGTATAGGCTATTAAGGGAAGTCTCATTCCGAGAATCGATTACACGGCGATACGTTGGAGAGAGTGATATTCATATTAATAGTGAAATCGACAAATCCCTAGGCGGAGTATCACCACCTAAAATAGGACAAAAACCAAGGAATTCAAAACTCCAAGTTGGCACTGATGCTCAGTTCCAGGTACAATTGTCCGGCAATCCACGGCCGAGAGTGACTTGGTTTAGAAATGGTCAGAGACTAACTAATTCCAACAAACATGAAATAATTACGACTAATACTCACACAACGCTTAGGGTGCGAAATATTCAGAAGTCTGATGCGGGACATTACACTTTACTTGCCGAAAACCCGAACGGATGCATTGTCACGTCAGCGTACCTTGCGGTCGAATCCCCCACAGAAACTTATGCACAGGATCAAAAACCACAGTATATTATTGATAGTCAAAAAACTGCGACAGAAGAAAGTATAGAAATTACCGAAAAAGCTCTTGCTCCGCAATTTGTAAGAGTCTGCCAAGACCGTGATGTTACCGAGGGAAAGATGACGCGATTCGATTGCCGCGTTACTGGCAGACCTTACCCAGAAGTCACGTGGTTCATTAACGATAGACAAATACGAGACGATTATAATCATAAGATTTTAGTTAACGAATCTGGAAATCACGCTCTTATGATTACAAATGTCGATCTTAGTGATAGTGGTGTAGTTACCTGTGTGGCGCGGAATAAATCCGGCGAAACATCTTTTCAATGCAGGCTAAATGTTATTGAAAAAGAACAAGTCGTGGCGCCCAAATTTGTAGAAAGATTCACCACATTGAGTGTTCGTGAGGGCGAGCCAGTTGTGCTTAACGCGCGAGCCGTCGGCACACCTACACCACGAATCACTTGGCAGAAGGATGGCGTAGCGATTATACCCAATGGAGAGTTACGAATTCATACCGACGGTGGGGCCTCGACGCTGGACATTCCACGAGCTAAGGCGTCGGATGCGGCATGGTATCAGTGTACGGCCCAGAACGTCGCAGGCTCCACCGCTACTCGGGCTAGGCTCTACGTTGAAGTACCGAAAGAGCCTCCGCCAGAGCAAAAACGCTTACACTTACCGCGACCGACAAAAATTATTGACCCAGAGTGAGTAATCGCACTTCACTTATTTAATTGTTTTATTATTTATATTATTAAAATAACAAAATCTTTCAGACCTGCTCCTGGACCCGAAATAATATATTTGAGACACGTGGAAAGAGCACGCCCATACATTCCACCAGGCGAGGAAGATAGAGTTTATCCGCCACCTCAGTTTATAATACCTCTTAAGAGTGTAACGCAGACGGAAGGTGGAAAAATTCATTTTGAAACCAGAATAGAACCTGTGGGCGATCCTTCCATGAAAATTGAATGGTTAAGGAACGGACAAAGTATAGAAGCTAGTAAGTATTTTTAATAAAATACGTATGATTCAATTTCATGAAACATATCTTTTTTAGACGATTTTGACAAATTTTTTAACAACCTTTTACAAAAAAAATTAAACGAAAAAAAAAATGATTTAAAGATATAGGTTTAATTACATTATATCGCTGATACATTTATATTTAATTTCGCAGGTTCTAGGTTTACGTCAGTATTTCGTTTTGGATATATATCTTTAGATATGCTCAGTCTTAACATTCAAGACAGTGGAGAATATACATGCCGAGCTGTCAGTGCCACTGGTGTAGCTGAAACTAAAGCAATGCTTCACGTTACGCCACGGGCAACTATTGAAAGAACAAGTCAACATCCAGAAAGTTTGCAATATATACAACAGCTGGAAGATTACTCAAAATACCAGCACCAAGAATCTATTGAAGAACAGATTTCTCAAAGGCCGCAGTTTATTAGGCCCTTGCAAGATCTTGGTGAGCTTCAAGAGGGTAGAAACGCTCATTTTGAAGCACAACTTACCCCAGTAAGTGATCCTACTATGAGAGTTGAATGGTACAAAGATGGTAAACCAATCACAGCCAGCTCGCGAATCACGTCAATCTTCAACTTCGGTTACGTCTCCCTTAACATCATGCACCTACGGGCTGAAGATGCAGGTTCGTATACAGTGAGGGCTGTGAATAAACTTGGCGAGGCTATCAGTACAGCAACAATCAGAGTAGCAGCTAGAAGTACCGTTACCGCAGATCTCGGCATACCAGAGCAAAGAAGATATATCGAAAAGACTGAACAGTTGGAAGCATATCAACAACAACAACATCAAAAATATTATCAGGAAGTACCAGAAAGCACTCAAAGGCCAGAGTTCAAGACTCCAATCAAAGATCAAATAAATGTGAAGGAAGGAGGATTTGCTCATTTTGAAGCTCGTTTAGAACCAGTAGGGGATTCTACATTGAAAGTGGAATGGTTAAAAGATGGACGCCCTGTTGAAGCAAGTTCAAGAATCACTACTTTCTTCAACTTCGGATATGTTGCGTTAACTATTAAATCTGTGACAATCCATGACGCTGGACACTACACATGTAGAGCGTATAATGCACTCGGGCAAGCGACTACCAGTGCTAATCTCACTATAATAACAAAGAAAGATATAATAGCAGAATCTCAACATCCTGGAGGCTTAGAAAAAATCCAATATTTAGAAGATTCTAGCAAATACTCAAGACGCACGGAAGAAGAGACACAAATTAAACAAAAACCTCGATTTTTAGGCCCCTTAAAAGGTACAAATAAAATAGTGGAAGGCCAGAGTGCTCACTTTGAAGCGAGAGTAGAGCCACAAAGCGATTTGACCATGACTGTAGAATGGTATTTTAATGGAAAATTAATTAAATCTGCTAATCGCATTCAATCTTACCATAACTTTGGATATGTCGCGTTAGATATTGCTGGAGTTAGGTCAGAAGATTCTGGAGTTTATACTGTTGTAGCGCGTAATGCTACCGGTGAAGCACAATTGAGTGCATCGATGACTGTCGAGAGTGAGTATTTAATTTAAATATCCCTTATTATTATATCTTTAAATATCCCTTTATGAGGCGTGTAACTTGTTTTTTTAATTAATTTGTCTGTTCTTTCAGCTCGATCGAGCATCGATACATCGAGTATCCATCGAGGATTGTATGAAAAGACAAGACAAATGGAGGATTCTAAATTCGTGGAGCCAATGTATCACATTGAAGAAATTTCCAAATCAAAACCAGTTTTTATTCAACCATTGTCAGATCCACAACCGATATCTGAAGGTAAAAATATCCACTTGGAATGCCGCTTAGAGCCTATGGGCGATCCAACTATGAGGGTAGAATGGTTTCACAATGGAAGAGCGGTTACGGTTGGATCCCGTTTTAGAACATACTATGATTTTGGTTTCGTAGCTCTAGATATTATCCATGCTACATCAGCTGATTCCGGAGAATATACAGTGAGAGCCGTAAATCACTTGGGCTCTGCACACACTTCCGCAATGGTCCGTGTAATAGAGAGATCAGATGTACTTACGGATACGCAAAATGAACAAGCTATTGAGCAAATCCAACAACTAGAAGATTCTGCTCGTAGAACTAAACAAACACATGAAGATATCACTGTAATGCAAGCTCCACACTTTTCTCGAGCCTTACATAATATTGAAATCATTGAAGGTACTAATGTTCACTTAGAATGCAGGTTGCAACCTGTAGGTGACCCGACTATGAGAGTTGAGTGGTTCTGTAATGGCAGACCAATTAAAACTGGACATAGGTTTAGGCCCGCCTATGAATTTGACTATGTAGCTCTCGATCTCTTAAGTGTTTATCCCGAAGATTCAGGTGTGTACACTTGCCAAGCGACAAACCAATTAGGCGAAGCAGTTACTTCGTGTGCTTTGCGTGTAGTAGCTAAGAAAGATTTAATTTTTGACTCTCAACATCCCTCTGGGTTAGAAAAAATTCAATACCTGGAAGATACTTCACGTTACAAGAAATCTGAAGTGATCGATGAATCTTATAATATTAAGCCTCGTTTTGTTACAAAACCAAAGGGCATTGAAAACGTCAGAGAAGGCCATCACGTTCATTTCGAATGTAAACTGGAACCCGTAACAGATCCTAATTTGAAGGTTGAATGGTTTAAGAATGGTCAACCAGTAACCATAGGCCACAGGTTTAGACCTATACATGATTTTGGATACGTAGCACTCGATATTATCGACTTGATTGCTGAGGACTCAGGAATTTACACATGCAGGGCTGTCAATCTCGTTGGAAGCGATGAAGTTAGTTGCAAATTAACTTGCCGCAGTACTGCCGATATTATTCGAGCTACTCAAAATGAGTCTGGTCTGGAACAGATACAAGTCCTAGAAGATCGCTCGAAATATTCAAGAACTGATGTCGTCGATGAAGTTACCACTCAGGCACCGATATTTACAACATCTCTTAAGAATGTTGAAATAAAGGAAGGACAACGTGCTCATTTCGAGTGTCGTCTTATACCAGTTTCTGATTCTACAATGAAAGTTGAGTGGTATCATAATAATAAACCTTTGAAGAGTGGTTCAAGATTTACTGAAACAAATAACTTTGGTTTTGTAGCACTTGATATCATGTCATGTTTACCAGAAGACTCAGGTACGTACAAATGTAGAGCAATCAATGCTTTGGGCGAGGCCGTCACTTCTGGCACCGCAATAGTGCACTCCAAGAAATCTATATATTTGGAGTCCCAACATGAAGGTGCTCTGCCTAGATTAAATCAACTAGAAACATCTAGACATCAAAAGTCTACTGTCCATGAAGAATTTACAACTCAAGCACCCGTTTTTACCACACCTATGAGAGATATTAAGGTTGCAGAAAACCAGGCTGTACACTTTGAAGCTCGCCTTATTCCTGTGGGTGATCCTAAACTACGTGTTGAATGGTTGAGGAATGGCGTACCTATAACAGCCTGTAAGTATTAAAAAACTTTGGTTTAATATGATTTCATGCTAAAATTTACATTTAGAATTTACGTTAATAATAATTATATTTTTAGCTAATCGCATTACGACAATGCACGACTTTGGATATGTTGCATTGAACATGAAATATGTGAACCCAGAAGATTCTGGTACATATACTTGTCGAGCTATTAATGACTTAGGAGAAGCTGTGACCTCTTCCACGCTTTTTGTACAATGTAAGTATGAACAACATCCATTTTTTTATTAAAAAAAATATTGGATATTATTTCACATTTTTATGATCTCTAGCTAAAGCATCGCTTCAACTCGAAACGCAACATGAGACAGCGTTGGAGAAAATTCAACAATTGGAAGATTCATCTCGTTACCAACGCAGAGAGGATGTGGAAGTCGCGGTTAACCAAGCACCTAGATTCGTTACTCATTTGAATGGACCGACAAAACTCATAGAAGGTCAAAGTGCTCATTATGAATGTCGCATTGAACCTTATCCAGATCCTAACATGCGGGTCGAATGGTATTTCAATGGGAAGGTTCTACAAAGCGGCCATCGCTACCGCACAACTAATGATTTCGGTTTTGCGGCTCTTGATATACTCACAGTCTATGGAGAAGACTCTGGCGAATACACCTGTAAAGTAATCAACAATTTAGGACAAGCTTCATCATCAGTTAAACTACACGTTCAATGTAAGTTAAATTCATTTATTAATTTTTGTGTTACTATGCCTTTCTCTTTTAGAAAAAAAAATCACTTGATGTTTTTTTTATAGCCAAGGAAGCAATTATAAGAGAAACACAACATGAAAGTGCACTGGAAAAAATTCAGTATCTTGAAGATGAGAGCAGATATAAGCGTGTCACCCATGACGAGAGTTTCATTGCTGAGAAGCCCCAATTTGGTAAACCAATTAAAAATGCTGAAGTGCCTGAGGGTAGACCAGTACATTTGGAAGCCACTCTAACACCAGTTAATGACCCAACAATGCGAGTTGAATGGTACTGTAATGGAAAACCGATTCAACAGGGACATAGATTTAAAACAACATATGACTTTGGATACGTGGCTTTGGACATTTTGTATGCTTATGCTGAGGACACTGGCACCTACATGTGTAAAGCTACTAATGCCGTAGGCGAAGCAGTTACAACAAGCTCCGTCAGAGTCAATGGTAAGTATTGTGTAACAAAAAAGAAACTTATATTTGAAAATTATCGTCTTATTTAACTAGTTTGCATTATCTAAAGATTTATTCAAATGTGTACTGTATAATTTTAGCTAAGAAATCGTTGTATTTGGATACTATGGATGAACAGAGACTTAAAAAGATACAGGAACTAGAAAAATACGAGAGACCAAAACCAGTAGAAGAAGAACAGCCTGGTCAAAGACCCGTCTTCTTGACAGCATTAACAAGTCTGGAGAACCTTAAAGAAGGTGAACGGGCTCATTTCGAATGCAGAGTGGAACCTATCAATGACCCTAATCTCAAAATTGAATGGTTCCTCAATGGGCAAAAAATTAAAACTGGTCATAGATTTAGAACAACACATGACTTTGGTTATGTTGCTTTGGATATATTATACACTTATAGCGAAGATTCTGGTACATACATGTGTAAAGCAACAAACAAACTTGGCGAGGCAGTTAATACCTGCACGTTGAAGGTAGCAGGTAAGACATTTTATTATTTAAGATAAAAACTGTCATTAAATTCTTACTCCTGCGGTTTTCATTCATTCCATTGTTGGAATTAATTGTCATCATATCATTGTTTTAGGGCACAGGAACATTATTTTGGACACTCAACATCCTAATGGCCTAGAGAAAATTAGGCAGCTTGAATCTCAAGGGCATCCTTCCAGAATTGAAGTAGAAGAACCTAAAATTTCTCCACCTCGTTTTGTCACAGAGCTACGAGGAACAACTCATGTTTATGAAGGTCAAACTGCTCACTTCGAATGTCAAGTTGAGCCAGTCCACGATCCCAATTTACGAATTGAATTTTATCACAATGGGAAAGCCCTGCAATCTGCTTCTAGATTCCATATCACTTTTGATTTTGGTTATGTGTCACTTGATATTCAACATTGCGTACCAGAAGACGCCGGAGAGTACTCTGTCAAAGCCATTAATGCTCTTGGACAGTGTACTTCCGCCATATCTATGACTGTAACCGCAAAAGGTAGTATCATATCGGAATCTCAACGTCCCGAAGGATTAGAAAAAATTAAAGAATTAGAGTCTGCAGAACCATTCAAGCGTCCTGAAATACCTGAACCGGTTACTCGGCAGCGACCTGTGTTTACGCAACCACTGCAAAACATTGACAACATACAAGAGGGACAAACAGCCCACTTCGACTGCAGACTTATTCCTGTTGGTGATCCAACACTCAAAGTTGAATGGTTCCGAAATGAAAAACTTATTGAGGATAGCTCAAGAATTACAAAAACTCATGATTTTGGTTACGTGTCTATGACCATCACTCACGTCCGTGATGAAGACGAAGGTGTCTACATGTGCCGAGCATCCAACTTGTTAGGAGAAGCAGTTACAACTGCTGCTATGAGGATTAAAAGTTAGTAAAATACAATTTAATAGTGTATTATTCACATTTCTCCTTTTGTGACTTTGAAATTATTATCTTGTGTGTTGTGTGCTTTAATATTATTTTTGAATCGCAGCTAAAGCAGCCATACAAATGGAGACGCAACACCCCGAAGGAATGAAGAAAATACAGAGGTTGGAAGAACCCCAAGCAAAGAAACAAGAAGAACCAGATCGTGAATTTGAGAAACCTATATTTACACAAGTACTTACTGGACCTTCAGAACTTTGGGAGGGTCAACATGCTCATTACGAAGCTCGTGTTGTACCTGTAGGAGATCCAAGCATGCGATTTGAATGGTACATAAATGGCGTGGAACTAAAGATGGGTAAGCAATTATTAAATAATAAAAATAATTTATTAGATAAAATGTTTCGTGAATTAAGTATGAACTTAAAATACGTTAAATTTTTTAGGTTCAAGATTCCGCACAACGCACGACTTTGGCTTTATCACTTTAGATATCAATTCTGTGGTTGCTGAAGATGCTGGCTTATACATGTGCAAAGCAATTAATAGAGCTGGCAGTACAGTATCTTCAACATCACTCAAGGTGAAGACAAAATCTACAATTGTCGATCAGGCTATGAGACCTGAGGCCTGGGAACAAATACAACTGAAAGAAGCAGCTATGAATAAAGTTCCTGAAATGTTTATTGATACAGGAGTACAACAGGCGCCTATTTTCACTACCCATTTGCAAAGTTATGACAAACTGGTCGAAGGACAACATGTGCATTTAGAAGCTCAAGTAGAACCACGAACGGACCCGAAACTAAGAATTGAGTGGTTTAAGAATGGTGTTTCTTTAACCACAGGATCTAGACTAAAAAGCACATTTGACTTTGGCTTGGTCACTCTTTCTATCAATTCCTTGAGGATTGACGATTCTGGAATTTACACATGTAAAGCTACTAATCTCATGGGAGAAGCAGTATCAACAGCATCTCTTAAAATCGAAGACAGGCATTGGTTACTTGGAGAGTCTCTTCATCCAGAATCATTGGATAGAATCGGAGTATTGGAACAACCTAAACCGGCAAAGCCCGAATCACCAGAACCTGTGTATGAAACACCGGTATTTATTTCTCATTTGAATAACATCATCTGCAAAGAGGGCGATAACATACATTTCGAATGCAATGTCGAACCATCTAGGGATCCTACTCTTAAAATAGAATGGTTCTTCAACAACACGCCTCTACCATCAGGAACAAGATATAAGAGCACTCATGATTTTAGCTACGTGGCTTTAGACATAACGCATACGTACGAAGAAGATTCTGGAATCTATACGTGCAAAGCCACTAATTCTAAAGGCTCAGCAACTACTTCAGGTTCCTTAAGATGTACTGGTGATAAACACATTTACTTCGATACCCAACATCCTCAAGGTAAGGCCGGTCTAGAAGCGGTCGAGCAAGCTGAAGAAGCCAGGCTTGCTAAAGGTAGACGACCATCGTTGCCTGATACTGAATATCCTGCTCCAGAATGGGTAGTTCCTATAGCTCCTGAAAACAATTTAGTAGAAGGACAAGCTCTACATTTTGAAGGGCAAGTTGAACCTAAAAACGATCCTAACTTAAAATTGGAGTGGTATTTCAACGGCAAAGTCTTAGAGCAGGGTTCAAGATTTAAACTAACGAATGACTTTGGATTTGTGACATTAGACTTAACTGATGTTTACGAAAGGGACAGTGGTATATACACATGCAAAGCTTACAATAAAAAGGGGGAGGCATTCACTTCTTCTACCGTGTATTGCACAAGCAAAGAAAATCTTATTTGGAAAACTCAACATCCTAAAGGCGCTGAGGGATTGGAGAAGATTCAAAACCTCGAAGATTCTCTTCGCAAAGAGCCAAGTGCTATACCAGACGACGATACTGGAAGACCTCCTGAATTCACAACCGTCTTCCAAGATATACTTGATATTAGCGAAGGTCAAATTGCACATTACGAAGCATCTCTCATCCCAACCGGAGATCAAAGTATGGTCATTGAATGGTTCTATAATGGAAAATCCATTGAAGCGAGTCATCGAATCCGCACTGTTTATGCATTTGGTATGGTCGTTCTGGAAATTCTCGGAACAAAAGAGTCGGACTCAGGAACATATTCTTGTCGAGCAACCAATAAATGGGGTCAAGCTGAAATTAGTTGCAAATTGATATGTGTTGACAAAAGTAAGGGACAAAAGCCCCGCTTTACAACACATATTCAGAGCATTGATGGTCTTAAAGATGGCCAATCAGCTCATTTCGAATGTACCGTTGTACCGGTTGATGACCCTGATATGAAGATAGAGTGGTACCACAATGGACAACCATTGCGCCATTCAAACAGAATAAAAACCGTTTCAGATTTCGGATTTGTTGTTTTGGATATATCATATACCCAAAATCATGATACAGGTGAATATGTTTGTCGAGCTTACAACAAATATGGCGAAGACTTTACTAAAGCTACAATTAAGTGCTACGGTAAAGGAGGAGTTTACCTCGACAGTTTGCAGCCTGATTCACTGGCTAAGATTAGAGAGTTAGAAAGTCTGCAAGGAGGACAACAACAAGCTCCTGCTCCGGCGTCTGCGGAGCCACCTAAATTTATCACACAAATAGAAGACGTAACTAAATTGGTTGAAGGCCAAAGCGCTCACTTCGAGGCGAAATTAATTCCTGTGGACGATCCTGACCTGAAAGTTGAATGGTACTATAATGGCAAAAAGTTGCCGCACGGACATAGGTATAGAACTTTCCACGACTTTGGAATCGTGATATTGGACATATTGTATTGTTACGAAGAAAATTCCGGAGAATATGAATGTATTGCCACCAACAAGCTTGGCCGAGATTCTACGAAAGCGACACTGAAGTGCACCTCAAAGGAGAATTTAATCTTGGACTCGCAACTGCCGCGGGTAAGTGCATGTTGCTTAATTACACGTGGTATTGGTTAAAAACTATTAAATGTTATCAAACAACCTTAGTTTTAAAAAATAAAAGTTTTTCTTTGGTAGTATACGAGTACATGCTCATTACAAAAATAAATTATTATTAAAATAAAGAGTCCCTTATCATAAGATTTTTTTAATTGAATCTTGTAAATAATTTGTTTAATTTTATCCAGGGCATGGAAGGAGGGTTAGAAAAACTGCAAACACTGGAGGATTCAATGATTCGTAGGAAAGATACTACGATTGATGAAGAAAGAGGAAAGGCACCAGTCTTTACAGTACCACTGTCCAATATTGAAAACCTAAGAGAGGGAGAGAACGCTCATTTCGAAGCACGTCTGATACCGACAGATGACCCCAATTTGAAGGTACAATCTTTTCCCTATTTTAGCCATGAATTTTATTTTCGTTATAAAGTTTTCTTTCTTATATATTGAATACCCTAAACATTTTAATGTATACTCCATTTAACATTTTTTATGTGTACTTCAGGTGGAGTGGTATTGGAATGGTAAATCTCTAAAAGCTGGTTCAAGATTTAGGACATTCTGTGACTTTGGTTTTGTCATTCTTGAGATATCTCCTACTTATCCCGAAGATTCTGGTGAATACTTGTGCAGGGCGGTCAACAATTACGGAGAAGCTGTTACCACAGCTACTATGAAAGTTCAAGGAAAGAGAAACATTATTCTCGAGTCACAACTGCCCAAAGGAATGGAAGGAACCATTGATAAAATCGCAGCTCTTGAAGGATACACTGGTACTGTGGATTCCTTAACACCGGAAGCCGAGAGCGGCAATCCTCCAGAATTTATTACTACGCCGTCTGATCTTATTTTGTCGGAGAATTCTTCGGCTCACTTTGAATGCCGTTTAATTCCTGTTAATGACTCAAGCATGAGAGTTGAATGGTTCCATAACGGAAAAGCTCTTTTAACAGGCTCAAGAGTAAAAACTATTAACGATTTTGGATTCGTAATATTAGAAATTGGTGGAGTTTACCAACGCGATGCTGGACTTTACACATGTAAAGCTACTAACAAACATGGAGAGGCCACCGTAACCTGCAAGCTTCAAGTGAAAGGCAGACAGGGCATAATACTGGAACCACAACTTCCATCCCACTTTAAATCGGGAACGGAAAGTATTCAAAAATTGGAAGAAACATTGTACAAACGTGAAGAAATCACTGTTGAGGACGAAAAGCCGAACCCGCCAAGGTTTACGGTCGAAATTAAAGATAACCTCGATGTTCCCGAAGGTGGGCCAATACACTTCGATTGCCGAGTCGAACCAGTGGGTGATCCAACTATGAGGATTGATTGGTTCCACAACGGTAAACCATTTGCAACAGGCTCTAGAGTCCATATGCTAAATGACTTTGGTTTCGTCGCTCTTGACATTGACTATATTTACACTCGTGACGTAGGCGAATATACTTGCCGAGCTACCAACAAATGGGGATCAGCGACAACCACTGCTAAGATAACATGCAGTACGAAACGAGACATTGTACTAGAATCGCAGTTACCACAAGGCATGAGCGGCGAGAAAATTAAGGAATTGGAAAGAGGTCGTATTAGTGATATACCTAAGGAGGAACCTCTTATTAACTCACCACCAAGATTCATAACGCAGATACAATCTCATACTGTTGAGGAATCTGAATCTATACGCTTTGAATGCCGTGTGGAACCTAAGGAAGATTCGAAATTACGTATCGAGTGGTACAGAAATGGAAAGCTGTTGCCATCTGGACACAGATTCCGCACCGTGTATGACATGGGCTTCGTGTCGCTCGACATCTTATACGTATACGCTGAGGACTCCGGCGAGTACGTTTGCCGAGCTGTCAACGACTTCGGCGAAGATACCACTAAAGCAACTGTATCATGCAAAAGTTTGTATTTATTTCTATTAATTCACTTATAGGACATTTAAAATTACTATAAATTGCTAAATGATTTTTCTCTCATTTCAGGCCTACCAGATATCATCCTACAAAATCAAGTACCTAAGGGCATGAAGAAGTCCGAAGCTCTGACGCAAATGGAAGCAACAATTAAAAAGTACACATCTGAAGTGTTTTTGACGGAAGATGATCTTTATGATGCCGATAAGAAACAACCACCGCGATTTGTCACTCAAATTCAGAGTCAAACTACATTAGTTGAAATGGAATCAACTAAATTTGAATGTCAATTAGCACCAGTTGGAGATCCTAATATGAAAGTTGAATGGTTCTTCAATGGGAAACCGCTACTGCACAGTAAGATTTTTTATTTTAGATCTTATAAAATTAATTTACTTGAATTTTTATTAATTCACTAACATGTTTATTTTCAGAAAATCGCTTTACTCCCATCTACGATTTTGGTTATGTTGCAATGAACTTCGGATGGGTGTACCCCGAGGATAGCGGAGAGTACCTTTGCCGCGCAACTAATTTGTATGGTATGGATGAAACTAGGGCTGTTATTAAAACGGCTGGTAAACCTGGTATTGTCTACGACTCACAATTACCCAAACATATGAAGAGTATTGAGAAGATACGCGAAATGGAAGCATCGTGGCAAATGTAAGTATTTCAATAAAATGTCTGCTTCTTTATTGCCGGACTGTATACTGTCCTTACTCTCCCTCAGAAGATAAGATTATAAGTCAGGCTCGTTAATTTTTAAGTTAACAACTATAACTTTTGCTAACTTTAGAGGTATGTTAATAATAATACGATTTTTGAATCATTTAATTGAGCACTACTAAGCTTCAAAGAATTGTAACGAGCTTATTTGCTTGTTATCAGGGCACCGGAGGAAAAAGTGGAAGAGGCTAAAGAGCGTTGTGCGCCTGTTTTCGTAAGTCGTCCCGAACCAGTCACCGTTGAAGAGGGCGAATGGGCAAGATTCTGCTGCCGCGTCACCGGCCATCCTAAACCACGCGTCATGTGGTTGATCAATGGAAACACCATTGTTAATGTAAATAATCGACTAAATTGTGCTTATTTTTTTAATTTTAACGTTATTGGTATTAATTGATTTCATAATTACAGGGTTCGAGATATAAACTCACGTACGATGGAATGTATCACTTTGATATACCTAAAACTAGACAATACGACACTGGCAAAATAGAGGTCATAGCGAGGAGCTCAGTCGGCGAAGCCGTGGCCACAACGGAACTAAAAGTGGTACCGAGACACGATGATTACAGAAGTGTTCTTAAAAATGCGCCAAGACGTAAGTACATTCAAACATCGTTATGTTGCGCATTGATTGATATTGACATACGTATATTAAATAACCAAAAGATATTTACATGCTATTTACATATCAAAAAATGACAAAAATAATTAGGGATTGATAAATAAAGAGTTAACAAGGCAACGCTTTTGATATGCTGCTTTAACACTTTACTACCTTACGCACACATCCACACACCGCTTTAGCACAAACTATAATCCCTTGCTTCCTTTTGTCCCTCAACCTAACCTGTACTCCTGCGATGCTGTGCTGCTAAATCACCTGCTTCTACTGGCTTACCAGCAGATCTTATTGAAGGTATGTTGTGATATGAATTAGAATAAAATTAACAAATTGTATTGATCAATGCTAATATATATATCACACACACAGCTTGGTACGATGAAACGACGCAATATCAGCGCACTGGTACTGAATTAGAGAAAACATTTGAAGAAAGGCAAGTGATGCAACGCCAAGGTGTTATTGATCATAGACCAGAATTGAAACCGAAAGTCATTAAGGAACCAGAAACAGAATGGCAACAAACCGTTAAAAAGAAGAAGAGCGAAGAATATTACAATAAGCTTCAAGAACTGGAAAATGAACAAGTCGTTAAAGAAAGCAGAATGAGAGAGTCCTCTCACCAATATGCGGTTCCTGGGGAAAAGGTCACAAGCAGCTCAGTGGCTAGATCAATGGCCCAAAAATATGAAGATAATCTGTAAGTAGCTTAAAATTTCAGTTATTAAGTGAACTACCCACATATAAATGATGAATTTTACATATTAATAAGTCCAGAAATGTGGCACATATCCTCAGAGTTAATTTCATTGTATATATATGTCGTTGCTATTAAAGCCTTGAGAAGCTTTGTACTTTCAGTGTGATTTTTTAAATAAATTATTTATTTTTGTTACAGTGAACAAACCGAAGAAGTCACAGAAAAGCAAGTACAAAAGAAAACCTTGAAGCCAAGGATTCCAGAACCATCGGAATCTAGTGTTCACGGAAAGGAGGTTCATGTAGCCAAACAAAAACAAATTCAAAAGGAGGTAATTGGTGACACTGAAATCACTCGTAAGATTGTCTCAACAGAAACAACTGAAGTTGAACATAAGGGACAAACTCACGAACGAGTCGTTGAAGGGCCGGTAAAGCCCAGCACACCACCAGTTTTTACAAGGAAGATGCAACCGTGCCGTGCGTTCGAGCATGAACAAGCAAGATTTGAAGTTGAATTTGATGGAGATCCATTACCTACCATCAAATGGTACAGAGAAAACTTCCCAATCAAGAATTCTCCAGATTTCCAAATTCACACCTTTAGTACAAAGTCTATACTGATTATAAGACAAGTTTTTGTTGAAGATTCTGCTGTATTCGCGGCTGTAGCTGAAAATAGAGGCGGTACTGCTAAATGTAGCGCTAATTTGGTAGTTGAAGAACGTAGGCGCCAGACCAGAGGTGAAACCATACCTCCTAGTTTCACTTTAACAGCCCAAAACGTTAACGTCACTTCCGGCCAGTTGGTGCGATTTGATACGAAAGTTACTGGAACTAAGCCAATAGATGTTTATTGGCTAAAGAACGGGAAGAAAGTTCAGCCCGATATTAAGAACAAAATCCTAGAAGAAGATGGCACATTCACGCTTCTTATCCTAGAAGCCTATCCGCAAGACTCGGGTAAATACGAATGTGTTGCAATAAATAACGCTGGCGAAGCTCGATGTGACGCCGAGTGTCTGGTAACTGCACCCGCTACCAAAGAAAAGCCTAAGCCGCAAACAAAAGTTGCTAATTCACCTCCAGAAGTAATTGAACCTCTTAAAGATAGAGTAGTAACTGAAGGTCAAGCTATTGAGTTCGTATGTAAAATTGTTGGAAAACCAATTCCAACTGTCCAATGGTACAAGGGCGACAAATTGATAAAACCATCGAAATACTTCCAAATGTCTAGAACTGCTGATGACTACACCTTACGTATATCGGAAGCTTTCCCAGAAGATGAAGGCGATTACAGATGTGTCGCTTATAATTCCGCTGGAAGAGTTACTGTTTCTGCTAAACTGAAAGTAATTCAACCTGATCAAGCTGACAATCTGCCGACACTAACATCGCTGCGTGACGTCACAGTATACGAAGGAGAACCAGCTCAATTCAAAACGAATATCACTAGCAAAATTAAACCAACTATTCAATGGCTTCGGGAAGGAGCACTCATCCCCGAAAATCCTGATTTCGAAGTAAGTATTATTCTCTCGCCTCAGCCAAATAACGGACACTGCTGGGCATAGGCCTCCCCCGAAGTTCGATACGATGGTCGGTCTTGTACCATCCGTAACAAGAATACTCCCGCAACCTTGACCAAGTCGTCGGTCCATCTTGCAGGAGGCTTACCCACGCTGCGTCGACCTGTCCGTTCGAGTGTTATCCTAAATACATAAAAATATTATCTTGTTTATTTGCATTAAATCTTAGTCTATGACTAAGGTTTAGTCAATAACGACGGTAACTACATAACCGGCTAAGTAAAAAAAGTACAGGACCTTATAGAATATAGGTAGTCTAAATAAACATAGGTAGAATTAAATTGGAACTTAGGCATTTAGTCTGATAATTTTTCTTTACTCAGCATCGTACTTCGAATTGACGTAACGTAACTGATCTGGGTGTTGGGATTGGTAATCGTAAACAGAGTGTACAGTCCACCTATATCTATAAAACCGTTAATATAATTTCTATGAAACAAACAAGTCCAATAAATGTTCTTATCTGATATTCCAGATGATACATGAGGGCAACAACGCATACCTGGTCATCTATAACACTTACGAAGAAGACACTGGCACCTTCACGTGTCGCGCCACCACTGCCGCCGGCCAAGTTGAGACTTCGGCAAAACTAGTCGTCAAAAGTAAGACATAGATACAGGCAGCGAGCTCGCGTCGCGCACTTTAATCCATTAATTTAGTGTTTCTTTGTTTCATCTCTATACCTCAATGAGATCGGGTGAAAACTACTATCACATAGGATTACTAAGTTGACAAGCGAAATACAACATCATTTTACAATGCTTCACACAATCGTAGCGGTTCCGCAGTAACGATTCCGCCCGCTTCCTAGTATATCGTCTAGTCGTGAATGTATGGCACATAGACTCCCGCGTACTTAGTCACATGTAGAGTATTGCGACCGTTTCCACTAGCCCTCACGGCACGACAGCTGCCATAACGCGCGTATCAACACCAGTGACAACAATACGCGTATTTTCTAACAATTTCATGGATTCGAATGTAAATTTAACTCCGTCAAATTTGCGCGAATTTCACGCATCTAACAATGCTGTATATATAAGCTTTTTGTGTAAACAGTCCTAGTTATTCGAGGAGACAAGCCACCGCTGGAGTGT
This sequence comes from Papilio bianor, assembly GCA_011763625.2. Lineage (NCBI taxonomy): Eukaryota > Metazoa > Arthropoda > Insecta > Lepidoptera > Papilionidae > Papilio > Papilio bianor. Next base: position 8,692,192 of record JAAOEG020000025.1, on the reverse strand, counting down.
GGACATCGAGCGCCGAGACACGACCCCTGTTATATACCCCCCCCCCTTCTGTATATACGTAACATGTGATTAACACGAACACAAATATTATACAGTTGTTTTTTGTTTTGCTTTTACCGCTACGATGTCTACTAAATGTTTTCGATATCTACGACATTTATGGTAAATCAATAAATAAAGAAAACAAACATATAATTATTCGTAAAATATCTGCCGCGCTCCAGGCCAAATATATTCAAATGTATTTTTCACCCAATACTCTTACATTAATTCAAGCCTGTGCTTAAATGATTTATTTCGCATTATTAACCGACAAATTTGGATTTAATGCTTTTGGTGTATAATTGAGATCGAATTTTTAAATGTATTACAAATGATCTCAGTTCTACTCGAACTTTTTTCTCGTTTCAAATCATCGCATTCAT
>JAAOEG020000025.1:8679239-8691667 GCA_011763625.2 Papilio bianor | reverse complement strand
ATTCATCATTAATTTCATTTAATTATAAAACGATAATTTACTAAACTGATTAATCCTCATCACAAACTCAATATTAAATTTTGCCTAGTAAATCATATAACATTAAAATAAAACTTAATTAAGAGTTGTCGAGCATGAGTGACTGTTTGTTGTAGCCGGTTAAGATATTTGCGGGTGAGGTTTTGTCGCACCTAACACAATCAATGCTCATGGGAGGCGGTAAGCTTCGTGCCGTCTTTGGAGCCTTGACCTGACTCTTATAACTGTCAATGCTACTCTCGTGCCGCGCCGTACCTTTTTTTGTGAGCGCGATGTTAAGGTTATGTGAATTCAGCGTTTGACGGTGCATTGGGCTGTGGCTGGATCGTTCTCGCGCGACGCAAACATAACCGTTAATTTGTACGTAAGCAATCCCTAGTTCCGCTGTCAACTCTCCTATGACAAAGAAACATAAACTTGAGTTAGTCGCTCACCTTTGCGGCTAACAAAGTAAATAAAGTACGCACGCATTTCTTGTCTTGCCAGTTTCTATGTTTTGACAAACACTGCCGTTTTTGATGACCTAATGTTTTCTGCAAGTACAAATCCAAATTGAATGAGATTTATAGTTTAACTTTTCAGTAAACTTTAACTATGTTTTTTAAGTGCACGATATTGTTGAAATTAAATTGTGTTGTATGTTTCACCTAAATGTATTATTAGATGTGACAGTTTTTATCACTTAATATTTCTAGTGCCTACCTTATCCATATTTAATATATTTATGACACAAATTTTGTATGTTACCTTTATGTGAAAACTGTTCAATAAATGCTATTAATTATTTACCACTTTGCATTATTCTATACACTTGGCGACGAGTATACCTCGTGTCCATTCCTAATACATGCAGATACGATATACGTTCACAAAATAAAACATTATTTCCTTTATACACGCAGATATATAAATATCATTGTAGTTTTCTCTTTAAAAATACATTGCGGTTCATATAAGAAAATGGTAACAAACGCTTCACATATACGACCAGTATTGGTCATCAAAAATATAGTACTCATATCATTCACGCAAGATTTTAGTTATAGTAAGCTAGATTTTTTTCTTTGCTACTGTTGTAACTAAACAGTTAATTAACTATTCTAATATAGTTTCTAATCACTTGCGAGTGATCCTTATTAACTAATTATTTTAATCATGATGAACTCAATAACCTTTTTTTACATGAAATGTTACTTCTCTTATATGTTAGTAGTTATTAACATGCCACATAAACAATTAAAATTCACAATTGACAGCAAAATACACACTATTTTTAAACTTCAACACAATTTTTTAATAGTTAAAATTACTTCTACACAACAAAAAAGATTTAGGTGAAAAGTATGAAAATTATTATGTTTTAGGAAAAAAAGATATACCAACGTACGAGGCTAAGTAACTTAGAATGTAAATGGAATCGTAAGTATTGGTAACATGGACTTGTAAGGATATAATTAGGTCAAATTATGGTTTAAAGGTATAGCCAGAATAATGGTGGCATATTAAATAAGTGTGGATTTAAATTTAACGTAAATATTTATAATGTTAGTTTGAGAAAGTAAGGGACACGGTGTATAAAAGAGCGCTTGATGAATAAGTGAAAAATAATAGACGGATCCGCGATCTCTTTATAAAAAAAATATGCGAGTTTATTTTATGTTATTGGTCGTTATTTTTGTTGTTTATTATCGAAAGAATCTTATTGAATAAAAGATTGTTATTATTTTTGTATCCAAATTTAAATACACGATACGTATTGGAATTAGAGAGTTGTGTAAATCCTGTCTTCTCAAATTAAATCTAACATCAAGTTGATATTACAATTTTTACTTGATAATACTAATTTGGTTATTTTTAATAACTTTTCTCGATTTCAGAAAAAAAATCTTAGAACGTGACAATAAATTAAGGATTTGAAATTTCAAACCCTCGTACCGTTTATTTATAGTCCCAACTAGTGACGTTGTCAACAAAAGAATCTCGACACTCCCTTCTCGAAGTTAATTCTTCATGTAATGACTTTAAGAAAGTAGGAACTAGTATTAAAAACTCTATCAAGCTTTCCAAGCCAATGTGATTAAGCAGCCTTGTGAATAACCCGAACTGACATTTTTCTACATATCTATAATGCCGTTGCCTTTTCAAGATCAATGCAACACTGTCTGCTCTAAACTCTTCACTTGACCAGTAAAATTACTATGTTGTTATTAAAAATTATGTGTCTGTAATACAATAAAAAATCATATTTCGCACACATAATGTGTTTGCGCTTTCGGTAGTCTTCGAAACCGAATATAACTGAAGTTTGCGGGTATTGGCAGTTTTTTCCTTTTTTTCTTTATACGGCGAAGTTGGGCGCAACAGTTACTAGTAAGATATATCGACACTAATATTATAAAGAGGAAAATTTGATTGTTTGTTTGTGTTGAAAGGGCTCCGCAACTACTGAATCAATTTGAAAAATTACTTCACTGTTGGGAAGCTACTTTGTCCCCGGAGGATATAGACCATTTTTTTAATCTGCGCGGAAGAAGTCGCAGGGAAAAGCTTGTGATTTATACAGATGATGTATCAATTAGAATGTTGTGGACAATCCTTTTTATTATTGTCTTTATAGTAGCAACACTCCCGGGTGGCAAAGCAACGTAGATTTATTTTCTGTCAAAGAAGTACCATATTCGGAGATGTCCAGTCTATAACGCGTAATATTCTATATCATTTGACAGATTGATTTGACATTTTCAAAATTTGTTTTTTTTTGTTACGTCACATAAATACATTATATGAAAATGAAATTACATATGGAATCATTTTTATCTATATAAACGGTTATTATAAAACTACCCGAAAAAATATAGCGTCTACGATTGCCGAGACGGATCATGTTCGAAAATTAAAACAGCATCGAAAAATCTATTGGTCAATTGCAATAAACCTAAAATAACCTTTTAAAAATAGTTTCCAGCCCATCCTCCATGCTTTCATAGGATTTTAAAATTTCTGCTTAAAAATAACTTTATCATGAGTCAAAAAATGTAATCTTGTAAGGACATGACTTGTATCTTTTTTCTGGTAATTATCAAAATGACGTATTTAAGAAGGATATAGAATTTTTATTTAGTGGTCGTGCAATGGTCGTAATTGGATTGTCTTACGTCTTACTAATATTATAATTGGAAATGTGTAAATAGAGGGATTAACAATTACGTTTAACGAAAACCCATTTTTTTACCTTTCAATTTGTCCACAAGGCCACATTTATTCCGGATGATCTCCGAAATGGCTGGATCGAATTTGATAGCACTGGGTAGTAGCTGTACTCGTAGTAGCAAGTAGCTGTTGTGCGCGGAAATATTAGATCCTTACTTATCAAATTAGTGTTTTTTTATGGGAGGAATATAAAGCTGTTTTTTTATGTGATATATTTATTTAATCAACGTATGTACCATTGCTGTCTATGCCCTTTTGCCACCTTATAGGATCAATAATCCCTTTCCTAAAAAAGCTATTTGAACGGAAATAAATAAAATCTTTGTAAGTGCTTTGGGCTGCCCCATCGGCGTTGAATTTTTTCCCTTGCAAGAGGTTATCCAAATCGAAAATGGTACTCTGTTGGAGCCAGGTCCGGATTATGGTGGAGTCTTAGACATTCCAATTGAAGCTCTTCTAATTTGGTAGCCGCCTGTTGTGTAATGTGTGGTCTAGCAGTAGTGTCCAGAAGCAGCAATTGCCCAGAGCGATTGACTAGCCTCGATTGTTTATCAGCTAGCTTCTCCGTCATGGTTTACAATTGCTAACACCTGCCGTAACTGTCTGACCATATTTAAGAAAGCTGTAGTGATCAACACCTGCAATAAGCCCACCAAACGCTGATAAGTATTTTTTTCGAGTAATTTTTCTCTTGGTTTAGGATTAGGCTGGTTCGCCAGGATTTATCCATTTCAAAATCCCTTCATTATTGTGTCAGTTGAGTCGTGTGAAGCAGCAGTCCACGCTTGTTAGTCGATTTCCTGCATTTAATTCGTTAGGTACCCTTTTTTTCAGAGGATAATGCTTTATGCGCACTCCATGTCCCTGGGAGGACACAGCAGTTATGTGGGATTCTCTCCAGGATGGGGAGCATACCCACTGCACCCTCTGTCCCCTCATGGCCATATTGTGGGATGCCACGGGATCGATTTCTCTTGCCACCGCGACGCCCACTGACCGCCCCGGGAAGGGGCCCCTCACTGCGCTCCAAGTAGGACGCGGCCCCCTTAGGCGCTCCTCAGAGACAACACCGTGCAATGCAGGTCCGGGGTCCCAGCCCTCCCCCGCCTCTTGGCCTCCGTCTTAATAAAGACAAAAGCCCGCGGCCCCAGCGACAATCAGCCGCCCGGATTACGCGCAGGACGCAGGAAGCCTGCCACCGAGGGCGAGCTCTCCCACATCCCGTCCAGCGACCACGACCCAAATAGGTCGCGTCACACCGGCATCGCCCTTGAGACGCAACTGACCCTTCATGCTCTGAAGGGCAGGTTTGTCTCCCATAAAGACAAATACAAGCCGCCCTCTACAGCACATCCCCGACAGTACAGTACAGTACACGCCGAAGACCGCTCCCACATTCCCTCCCAGTGTTTGGTTCGCGGGGCTTTCACCCTACTCCAGTAAAATACCGGAGTGTTCTTCTATCCACTACCCGAGGATACGCCACGTCGGAGTTCACCTCTCGAGTTTCACCTTCCCTATTTGCTTCACGTAAATTAAAACATCATTAACCTGTAGCTAACTCGGACGTGGTATGCGATGGATCGGCTTCCACAATAGCTTTAATTCTTCATTATCAACTTTGATATCCGGACGTTCACGAGGCTTCTTCTGCAAGTAAAATTTTTCGTAACGAAAATGTTGGGACCAAAAAAAGAGTTTCTTTTCTTTTGCGACTCCGCCACCATACACATTTCTTTCAGTCGTTTCTGCAGCACTAGTTCAACAATGGAACTTAACGATATTTCAACTTTTCCATGTTTTAAACTAAGTGACTGAAAGAAAAATGCAAAGGAGAAAAAACAAACGAATTACGGTTTTTGAAACAAATACATGAGTAAATAGCTGAATAAAAGTAAAATTGGAATTCCTAACCAAAAAAGATATTTGAGATCAAAGTGGCCATTATGACAAAACACCAATTTGATATGTAACGACCCAATAATATAGTCTATTTATTTTTTTAAATTGTGCGCTGTTGAAGCCGTAGGCGTTAGGATAAAAATAATGACAGGTAATACTAAATTGACTGATCTACATACATCAAAATGTATACAGGTGTCCCGTAATGGAAGAGTACTGAGTACTGAGATCGTACTGAGACCTCCTACTTAATGGTATATATACCAAGGACTCCGAAAAAATCATTAATTATGAAATCAAACAGGTTCAATAGTGGTACTGCTATTGCAGTGGTATTCCACGGCAGGCGTTAAGATGCTCCTGGCTCCTAATTGCGCGCTGCGAAGAACGTGCGTGCCAGAGGCATAATTTTAGTATTCTTTCTCTTCCCACCTTTTTTAATATAGAAAAAACTAAAGAGAAAGTATTTTTAATGGGGGAGGGAATGCATAGGAAAGAACGCAGCTATCTTTTTGTGCGTCTCCGTCGATTAAAGGCAAATCATCTGCAATTGCGGATGTCTATGTGCAGGGGTTGCCTTGCTATTTTCGCGTATCAAGGTAGCTTTTTGCTCGTATTCCACCTTATATTTTAAAAAAAGGTTCACAAAATACGATACTTATTTTAAAAATTTAATTCTTTACACACTTCGCAGTACATCTGCGTCTACCACTCTATTAAATTAATAAAAATCATTACTTTTTTCGCGTTTTATCAAACCTTATAGCCTAATATGCATATTAGATATGACTATACATACTAGATATGTTATTACCTCAAGCAATTTTCCGTCTAAAAAAAGGTAAACAAAATTGTTACTATCAAATTTCATCAAAAATTAAAATTGCCAAAGTTTGAGAGCCATCCGTGGAAAAAAAAATGGCGGAACTAATTCGCTTTATGAAATGGTATATTATACTCGTAGCCATCAACCCAAAGAAGAGTGAGTGCGACCCAAACCAATAAAAGTATAAACAGTATTAAATCAATCTTATTCTATTACAATGTAATTATTTGCGTACAACACTAAAACATGCTTGATATCTAAATAATATTATAAATTCGAAAGTTTAGATGGATGAATGGATGTTTGTTAGAGTTTGTAGCCTAAACGGCTGAACGAATTTCGATGAAATTTGGCATTGATGTAGAGGATAGTCTGGAAGAACACATAGGATATTAAGTTTTTTTTTTAATTCCGCGCGGACGGTGTCACGGGCGACAGCTAGTCTTTTAATAAATAATATTAAGATGAATTGCGTAGCGCGTTTGTAATTATTCCATACAAATTTTGTGTGAATTATAAATTAACTTCTTGTCTCGATCGTCTGTAGCAATATCAAATTTATGGTCAAAGTAGAGAAATCGTGAAGGTCACAAAATAGGCGCACACAACCCAACCTTTTATTTAGATACTAGTATTGAAATCGGTACATCAATCGGTTTTTTCCAAGTGTTGGACAATTGTCATTTCGTAACCAGAAACGGTTATCCACGTACGGTAAAGATCATCTATACATATGTATAATAAAATTGGAGTGTCTGTTTGTAATATTGAAATAACCGTTTTTTTAATACATGCATATGAATACATACACCAAAATCAATTTTTTTACAATTTTTGTCTGTCTGTCGGTCTGTCTGTTTGTTCCGGCTAATCTCTGAAATGGGTGGACCAATTTCGACAGGACTTTTATTGGCAGGTAGCTGATGTAATAAGGAGTAACTTAGGCTACGTTTATTTTAGAAAACGCGCGGACGGAGTCGCGGGGGACAGCTAGTTTTTAATAAAACTTTATTTTTATGTTTTGTGAGTACGAACTTTTTGTTGTACTATAAGGTATTTTAGTATTATCCATTCATTACGGGTCATCCTGTATATATAAAATATATGTTATACGTTTTTGGATTTGTCCTCGTCAGGAATTTTATTTTATTAATAATACTGTATAGATAGATAGATAGATCGTGGATATAGAGTAAGTCCAGAAAACAGTGGCTACTAAATAAGTTTTTATTTATTCCCACCGGACAATGTCGTGGTCAAAAAAAAGTAAATGCATGTTACTACTTCAAAATCATACATATTGATTACAGGTCTATTGTTGTTGGGACATTCTTCTAAGTAAAAATAATTACTTGATTATAAAAATACTTCCATAACAAACATTATAGTTTGATTGTATCTAGTAACTAGCTGTCGCCCACGACTCCGTCCGCGCGGTCTTTTTCTAAAATAAAAGATATTTTCTAGAATAAACGTAGCCTAAGTTACTTCTTATTACATCCGTCAAAATCGGTCCAGAAATTTCAGAGATTAGCCAGAGCAAACAGACAGACAGACAGACAGACACAGACAAAAAAAATTAAAAAACGTTATTTTGGTGTAAGTACCATATATACATGTAGTAAAAACGGTTATTTCCATATTACAAAACAGACACTCCAATTTTATTATATGTACAGATAATATTTTTCTTCATTAGAATGTTTCCTTGTTACGTGTACGCGTGTGTGCATCTGATTATGTTTGTGTGCGAGTGTGTGTGTGTGTGTAACTGTGTAGTAGAGTAGTATTACCTAAGCCATGCACTGGCTGGATGCGTCACTAGACTTAGAAAAATGCTAATTATGAATTAAAAAAAAGTTACAAAACGTAATTAAATAAAAAGGCATTTATTGCCTCTTAGATCTGTATTCGAGGGATCAGTAGTATCTTAAAATATCTGATTTAACCAATTTATTTTTTATGGACAAAAACTTACTTTAAAAAAATTAACTTTAGAAATTTAACGCTTACTCGTGCCATATATTTCAGTTACTGCACATTTCTCTACTGCTGTCTATGCTCCTCGTTATTTTTGAGCGTTTCGTGAAAATATTGTTTTCAAAAACTAGTTATAAATTGGATGAAAATGATACAGTGCAGTTATATTTATTTTGCGACGTTTAGGTATTATAATTTTTAAATTTTTTGAAAGAAGAAAGAGCGCGTAACATAAATATTTTTATCTGTAGTGTCAAATAAACTATTGTTTCACATTTTCCACTATCATTCCCATAATCTATTGGAACTCGTTCCTTGTGCTATCTCAATTAGTTCGTGATCGGGACAGGACTTTCTTAGTCATATTCAAGTAAAGGTTTGAACGTTTATGGTCCTGTGTAGTACGACAGATATATTAGTCGGTTATACATGAGGGTATGGCTCTATATTTGTATTGTTGAGATTAGTAATATATAGGAGTAAGATAATCGAATTGGTTATATTAATACTATTGAGGCCCATTGTTTGAGAAGTATGCAGAATAATTAGATTGTAAAAAGTATTCTTACAGTTGCAACGTAAAAACATTAATATTTCTGATATGATAATGATGGAAATTAAATGATGGAACTGACACAGACTCAAGTGGACTCCTCAGGTTCACCGGAGACTCCACGTCCACGAGTTGTAAATGGGAGTCCACGAAACAAAATTCTGAATACTGAAGGTTGGCTCTTAAGTTCGCTCGTTCAGTTGTGTAACCACCAAAGTGTAATAACGTCAACAGAACGTTAAATAAAAAAATCTGCTACATTCAATTGGATCTGTACCACCACCCAAACCCCGACGCAAAAAATTGAACTCCACCAAACCCGTTAAATTTTGGAAGGGATCCTTAAAAATCATTGACCACGTACATATGTGTATATGAATTTAGCAAAAGCGTATAAGCGTATAAAATTAATAGGACCGTGCTTATACCAAAAAATGTTAATGTTTGTTTGTAATTTCACAACTTACTTAACTAACAGTTCAGAATAAGGAAGAATACAATACAATATACAAATAGCTTAGTTTTATAACTTATGATAGTGCCAATCGAATGAATGATTTTATTTACATCTATACAGTTGCTACTAATTAAATTATTAGAACGAATGAAACCAATGTATATATTAGATGAATTCGTTATTGTTTAGAAATTATTTCAATACATTTGTACTTCTATTTTAATTGGAACCTAGTAGAAAATTAGATTTTCAAAATGTCTATATGCTTTGAAAGGTAACAAAACAGGAAATATGATTAAATAGTATAAAAATCGCGTTTATACAAAACTGAAAATAGTTCACTTAGGCAAAGCTGAATTATGATGGTCGAGAATGTAAGTGTGAGAAATGTATGCGTACTTTTAAACTTGAAATCTTAGTTATTTATCAGCTGGCTCCAATTTCAATCCTGAAGATGAAAAGAAAAATAGTTAGATGACTACAGCAAAGAGTATTCGTTTAATCAGGCAATTATTAAAACTTATTTAGCTCTAAGTTATTACAAGATTCATAAAAAACAAGCTACCAAATCTAAGCTTTTTATAAAATTCAAATAACCACAACTACGACATCCATACTCATAAACGCGATAACAAAATACCGTATGGGATTATCAAAATTGCTGTTTTATTTGTTTTTATTAATATAGCTAACAAATTATCGTATAATTTTCTTCAGCAAATGAACAAAATGACAAAATGAACTCATAAAAAATAGTCTTGATGATAGAAATCTTAATAAATAATCGGAATTTTATACTATTTGAAATAATTTTAATAAAAAGCTCATGTTATGTGAAATCAAAACAACATTTTGGAAAACGTGTTAGAAGATGCTAATAATGTTTTTTGTAACTCATGTCCCTACCTCTTCTTTTATCATTTTGGAAATGCTTTTATTTTTTGTATCAATAAGTTTATTTTATATCTTATAAGCTTTTACTTATTTTCAGAAACTCAAACACGCAGAAGCAGTAAGACAATAAAGAATAAAACAGATGTCATTGATAAATCGGAAGATATGACAATTGCTACTAATCAATCTTCGTATCAAACTACTGAAGATAGCAATATACTAAAATTGGATCACGTTCAAGGTGTAAATACAAGGAAAGTACAAAATATTCCATGGCGTGTACAGACCACAGAAGATGTAAGTATAATACAAAAAGAATCCTTAGAAATAAAGCATTGGAGAAAACCCCGTCCAGTAGATACAAAAAGGCAACAACAATTTATTGAGGAATCGACAAGTATCATTTCTAAAGGCGCTATTGAAGTTGATGAAGACATAGTAAAAAAAGATGTTGAAGAAAGTAAATCTCTGGAAACACGAGCATGGAGAAAACCGAGGTCCGAGAAAGAAGTAACTCAAATAGAAATAATTAAAACAACTAACGAAACTGAATCTGTTTTAGACCAAGACAGAGATACTAAAACGAGACACTGGAGAAGGCAAAAGCCGGTTAATGTCGAATCTGCCAATTTGGAATCAGATAAAACAGTTGAGGAAACCGTGACGTTACACAACCAACAGACAACAAAGCCTGAAATTACCAAGAGAGATGATATAGTTCCATGGACACAGGAAGCAATTAAATTAAAACCAACCAAAGTTGAAAAAACACCGGTAACACGAGAAAAAATAGATGATGTGTCCTTACGAAAAGTAAGAAAAGAGTCTATCCAAAAAGTAGAGACTCTTGTTATTGATGAAGCGTTGACATCAGAAGAAAATACTGTTGTTTTAAAGTTCCAACATATGTCTGAGGTGCCTGTTGAAAAACCGATAGCTAAAGATATTGAAAAAGTTGATGAGACAGTAAAACCTAAACCTACTTGGCGTACTGGAAAACAAAAACATAACGTTGAACACGTAATAAAAGAGACGACATCCATCGTTGTTGAGGATAAATTAGAAGATAAACCGCAGAGCCAAATACATCCCACGCCTAAAACGCTCCCATCTAAGCACGAAGCACCGGAGCTATCAGAGACACCCTGGCGCCGCGGAAAAAAACAAGATGCTACGGAACAAGTTTCCGTTAAATCCGTTGTCAAAGACACAGTTGCCCTAGAAAAGTCTAAGGAAATTGATGTAACTGAGTCGGAGCAAGAAGTACTTAAAAAGACCCAGAATGAAGATACACATTTGACAGAAGTTCCATGGCGTTCATCCAAGAAATCACCTGAGGTGCAACAAATTAAAGAAGAAATTATCCAGACTACAATGCATGTAAAAGAAGAAGATAAGAAGAAAAAACAGTCAACTATTAAACTGCAAGAACAAAGAGAAGAAAAAGTAGAACAAGTAATTTTGAAGCCAGTTAAGAAAACACAAAGACCTGAGGAAGAAAAACCTGAAGAAGTGTATCTAAAACCAGTTAAAAAAGAAGAACAGACAGAAGAAACGGTGACCACTGAAACCAAAGAAAAGAGGAAGCCAAGAATGGAGAAACCAATAGAAGAAAAAGTTGAGCAAGTGATTTTGAAGCCAGTCCGGAAACCACAAAGACCTGAGGAAGAAAAGCCCGAAGAAGTGCATCTAAAACCAATAAAGAAAGAAGAACAGATAGAAGAAACGGTGGTCACAGAAACCAAAGAAAAGAAGAAACCAAGAACGGAGAAACCAACAGACGAAAGTGTTGAGCAAGTAATTTTGAAGCCAGTTAGGAAGTCACAAAAACCTGAGGAAGAAAAGCCTGAAGAAGTGCATCTAAAGCCAGCAAAGAAAGAAAAGGTAACTGAGGAAGAAAAGCCGGAAGAAGTGCATCTTAAATCAGTAAAGAAAGAAAAAGAGGTGGAGGAAATTGTGGTTAAAGAAACTAAAGAACAAAGGAAGTCGAGAATCGAGAAATCAGTAGACGAAAAAGTAGAGCAAGTAATTTTGAAGCCAGTTAGGAAACTTCAAAAACCTGAGGAAGAAAAGCCCGAAGAAGTTCATCTTAAACCAGTTAAAAAAGAAGAACAGACAAAAGAAACGGTGACCACTGAAACCAAAGAAAAGAGGAAGCCAAGAATGGAGAAACCAACGGAAGAAAAAGTTGAGCAAGTGATTTTAAAGCCAGTTCGGAAACCACAAAGACCTGAGGAAGAAAAGCCCGAAGAAGTGCATCTAAAACCAATAAAGAAAGAAAAACAGACAGAAGAAACGGTGATCACAGAAACCAAAGAAAAGAAGAAGCCAAGAACGGAGAAACCAACAGAAGAAAAAGATGAGCAAGTAATTTTGAAGCCAGTTAGGAAACCCCAAAAACCTGAGGAAGAAAAGCCCGAAGAAGTACAACTAAAACCAATTGAAAAAGAAGAACAGACTGAAGAAACGGTGATCATAGAAACCAAAGAGCAAAGGAAGTCAAGAATCGAGAAACCAGTAGACGAAAAAGTAGAGCAAGTAATTTTGAAGCCAGTTAGGAAACTCCA
>JAAOEG020000025.1:8662333-8677659 GCA_011763625.2 Papilio bianor | reverse complement strand
GAAGTGCATCTAAAGCCAGCAAAGAAAGAAAAGGTAACTGAGGAAGAAAAGCCGGAAGAAGTGCATCTTAAATCAGTTAAGAAAGAAAAAGAGGTGGAGGAAATTGTGGTTACAGAAACTAAAGAACAGAAGAAGCCAAGAATGGATAAGCCAACAGAAGAAAAAGCTGAGCAAGTGATTTTGAAGCCAGTTAGGAAACCACAAAGACCTGAGGTAGAAAAGCCCGAAGAAGTGCATCTAAAGCCAGCAAAGAAAGAAAAGTTACCTGAGGAAGAAAAGCCGGAAGAAGTGCATCTTAAACCAGTTAAGAAAGAAAAACAGGTGGAGGAAAATGTGATTAAAGAAACTCAAGAACAGAAGAAACCAAGAATGGAGAAACCAACAGAAGAAAAAGTTGAGCAAGTGATTTTGAAGCCAGTTAGGAAACCACAAAGACCTGAGGAAGAAAAACCCGAAGAAGTGCATCTAAAACCAGTAAAGAAAGAAAAAGAGGTGGAGAAAATGGAAAATGAAGGTATTGTTACTGTTTTTTTTTCTTTAGACTCATGTTATTAAAATGTTTTTTACATATGTACCTTTGTAAAAATTGTGATGTCAAGTTTTGTACATACTTACAACGCGTTATTGAAAGCTTATACTCGTATTATGCTAGTAACTCATACAACTTTTTGGAAAAAACCACAGATGCATGGCAAATACATATTTTGCATATAAAAACAATTTATCTCAAAGGTTTAGGTTAGTAATTGTTTACATTTTTTAAGGTTTTCATTTGTTATTGTAAGAGTAATTAGATATCAAATAGTGTAATTTTGTATAAATTAATAATCAAAGCACTAGTAAAGATCATGGACGTCAGGGTATATTATTAATCTAGGTCACGAGAGCCATAATATTTAGGTTTATAAAAACCTCAAAATACTGTAATAAATGACAACATAATAAATAGTTCTACCTAAGAAAAATAACGATATCCACTATTTTCAGAAAAAGGACCGATTATAACTGGGTTTTTAAAAGCACTAAAGATCGAAAGCAATCACGATATTGATTTAACTGTCACATTTAAAGCTCCAAAACAGAGTATTGTAAAGTGGTTTCGTAATGGTCATCAATTAGAACAAACTGATGATTGTTTTATAAACACAACGCAAGAAACTTCGAATTTGAAAATAAAAAATGTTGATAAAGCAAAGGCCGGGAAATATGAAATTGTTATTGAAAGTATTGATGGTCAAATTGCCAAATCAGCTTGCTCGGTGAAGTTAAAAAAGGCTACGGAAGTGGATGACGATATTCAACCACCTGTTTTTGTGAGATATTTGCAACCACGGTCGGTAAAATTAGGGGATACACTCTTGTTGGAAACCGAGGTTATCTCTTTTCCAAATGCTTCCTTCCAGTGGTTCATAGGCAATTTGGAAATAATGTCCTATATAAAGGAATATAAAAAAAATAACGTTTGCCTCACAAATAGAGAAAATATATCCTGCCTATGCATTGAAAATATAAGTGAAGAATTTATAGGAGTATTAACATGCAGAGCTGAAAATTTTGCTGGATCTGTTTCTTGTTCTGCTAGTATCACACTAGAGTGTGAAATGGAAAAATCAATTGGAATGGCCCCTCATTTTACAAACCCTCTAAAATCATTAATCATAATGGACGGAGAACCAATAGTGTTAACCTGCGAAGTAATAGGAAAGCCATACCCTAAAATAGTTTGGTATCGGAATGGAGAAGTTATCCAACACGAAAAGGATATATCAGTAGCCAGACAAGAATACGGAATGTGCGAATTATGTATTAAAGAAGCTTTCCCAGAAATGTCAGGAACCTATATCTGTGAAGCAATAAATAGTTATGGAACATGTAGCAGTGAATGCGTTGTTAATGTAGAAGGTAGTTACGTTTAGTTACATGATTGCATGAGGTGAAAATAGTGAACTGCATGTTGGAGGCGTCAGAAAGTGAAACGGTGCATTGTGCAATAACAAGCTCATTGAAATAACTTTCATACTTTACACAAGCCATGCATCTGTAGACTATTATAATTTGAAACATTGACTTTTTATAACATTATTTGGGTAAAAAAATCACGGAATACTTTGTTTGTTTAGCACTTCAATAAAAATTGAATTTATTTTTCAGTGGGTGACATTCTAAGCTTTTGAGTTTTAGTCGCGCAAAAAAACATATAGCTTAGCATTTAGCTATTAAGGCTTTAAAGTTCTTAATTATATTTTAGAGCTTTTTAGTGCAATTCCTTCCTCTTAAGAAATGTGTGACTTGCCTTAGATTTTAACAATAAAAACCACTTTCTACTAAGCGTTTAGTCACTTATGTACAACTGTTATATTTTCACTGCCGCGATCACGGCTGCTAAAGAAAAAGAAAGCTTTACGTGGCTAATCACTTCGTTGAAAATGGGTGTAAGTTTTGAATATCGGAGGGTATTATTAGTGGGGAAATAAGGAATTGTACCTATTACGGAAATGTGTGCTACATTAGTTTCTTCTTTTTTTTAGCTTACGAATACGTACCCAGCGCATCTGAAGAAGACGTACTAAGTGACGAGGTATTTCATTTATTCCTAGTTTTTTTCTGTAAATGTTCCTTCGACAACAGCACGTTACATCTCATTTCAATAATTTGCCAGTTTTGTTTTCTTTTTTAAAGTAATGATCTGTGAACGGACTCTATTTCGCAGAACACTGATCATTCCAGGAATAAGATTTTCGAAAATTATTTACTAGGAATGATTTCAATTTACTTGGCTGAAATTACGATGATTTAACCCAACTTAACTTATTCAAAGTTGCTCGGTTGGGGCGCTATAGGGGCGCCTTAATGTTTTCGAAAATATTTATGTTCCTTCAAATGTCTCGGAAAGTATTTAATATATTGAATTCATATTAAAACATGAATTTTATACAAATGTACACACATTTGTAGAACGAACCTTTGACAAAATTAATATCATTCGCGTAAACTCTGTTGGATCGTCATAATTTAGGACAATGAATCTGTGTTTTTCGCTGTAAAAGTCAGCTTGTATGTATGTTATAGACCATTACTTTCATTTCACATTCGCATCTTAAGAATGAATATACTTACCGAACTATAAATTACAGAAAACCAGTGACATTGAAGAATTCGCACCACAAATTGTAAAAGCTTTACCCACGGTTGTATCTACCACTGAAGGAGAATTTACTAGGTATGAAAATTCCGCGCATTTGTTAACAAAACTTTTTAAATATTACTCATAATTTTTCATCTTATCTATTGTTATAGATTGGAAGCTAAGGCTATTGGAATACCCAAGCCAATTATTAGATGGCTGAAAAAGGGTGTGGAAATCAAACATTCTAAAGAATATCAAATTGAGGATTTAGATGACGGAACATCAATTTTGATCATACCTGAAACACTTCAAAAAGACACTGGTGAAATTACATTTGAAGCACACAATCCATTAGGTGTCACATCAACAGTTGCAGCCTTATCTGTTGAAAGTGAGTTATAGGACAACTAAAAGAAGCTTGTACCCAAATTTGCTTACTAAATTATTCTTGGCCAGAATATATCAACATATACTTGTTTAAAAAAGTCGCTTGATATAGTCGCTACAGGGTTTTAAAATAGAAATTAAACTACTTATTACTCTTTTTACAATACCTTAATAGAATTTGTTTATTTACTTATTGAAGTTACTTTAAAATATAATAACAAAAAAAACGAAATATTATTTTGAGTAACATACCACTTTTTGTATTTTTACCTCTATACGGCTAATTTTTAATGTTCCGTAATGTACAGACACATATTTAGATAGTAAAGATTTTCTCTGTTTGGTAAGCGAATATTTTAATCTCTAAAATATTCTTTTTCATTTTAAAATTTTCACCTGAGACAGTACTTGCTAATAAAAATACAATGACCACACAGAAGATAGACGTGAAGTCTTTCGCCTTTTGTCAGATGAATGTGCGTTTCGGAGGACTAATCATTCCTTTCTCACCCTTTCCTTAAAAGGGAATTTCCCATCCCATTCTTTTCTTTTAAGAAAAGAATGGGATGGGAAATGGTGGGAAATGATGGGGAATAGTGGATTTGAGACGGAAGAGGGGCCGCACGGGACGGTAAATTATTTTTCCTGTGTGGCAATTGCGGATTTTTATGGAATAAAATAATTTTACTTCTGGCTGATTCTCTGAGATAACATTATGATTTCTTGTATAAAATATTTTTTTTGCACAGATCATCGAGCGCTAGACGTACTCGTCAACCATACATAGCTATTTAAAACCTGCCCTTACCTTAAATTCCTACCTTACATAACCGAAAAACAATAACAATACCATATTTAAGTTTATAATAGTTTACGATACAGAAAGTTTTAGTTTTCTTTTCTTTAGTCTCGTCTAAAGTGTTGCCGACCTCTTTAGTTATCAAATTATTATTAATTAAATTAGTACTTACATAAACACACTTGTATATACATTGAGTATACAAAAACATTTTAATAAATTCAACGGAAATAGCAACAGACATAGGAAGTAAAGATGAACTTGCGAAATCAGGCTATGAGTTTTTTTTGGACTTGAAGACTTCCAAAGAGAATAGAAGCTATCTATTGCGTAGATGATATTTATTTATTTATTTTTATGACACTGTTGTAAACAAGTATTAAAAACTGATGTAATATTGACTACTAATTTCAGATATTATTTATACAAAAGACTACGAAAAACCTGAATGGGTTAAGCATAAGGAAGAGTTGAAATCTTCTGTAAAGGGTAATGCATAGTTATGTTTTATTTACATGTAGACAATACTTTTTTTAGACTTTACCTTTATGTATTTCTCTTTTTGTTCTATTAACTTTATAAATTGGTGTTACTTCACAGATGCTCAGCGACAAGTTCATAAAATAGATGAAAAACGTTCAGACGAAACAACTACCGAAGAATCTAAAGAGCAAGTAGTACAAATTAAGGAAACTGAAGAAACTGTAAGAAGAAATAGAACGGAAAAGATTAAATCTGCGAAAAAAAGCAAAGCTGAGAAAACTATTATTAAAAAATCCGATAAGCAAAGGGTTGTACGAGAAGAAATACAAGAACATGAAAAATTACATCAGGACTATTTGATACGTACACATCAAGACGAGGATGAAATAGTTAGTCCTTTAGAAAGCACTGAATTAAATAAGCAATACGTAGTAACAAAGTTAGAAGAAGATTCTCGCGTGGTTGCGGAAATTAATGAGTTACTAGAGGTAATTAACGCTAAAGAATTTGGACCCGGGGAGTCACCTTTGAGAGAATTGGCTAAAATTGGTTACATGTTAAGAAGTGGCCTAACAATTGAAGAGATTGAAAGCTTATATGATTCTCAATTTTTCCCTGCGCTTCGAGTTCCTCAGTCACAATCGGCTTTGGTTAAGCTAGTTGAGCGTCAAGGCCATAGTGCGCTTATTACTGAAGTGCTCACTGAAGAGACAACTCAAGATGAAGATGCAATTGCGGCTAAAGTTGGATTTAGAGCATTCCTAAAAATGGTAGAAATGAAACATACTTCAGTTGAAGAGGTTATTGCTCACTTTTATCCCGAAGATTTCAGGCCTCGTTCCTGGGAACAAAAGGAAGCACATGAGGTATGAAAGGTTAACATAAGTAAGGTCTGTTGTTCGTAAGTTTAACAATTGCTTTATTCCAATTGTTGTTTGTAGGTCGTAGAGGAGGCAAATATTAAAAATACTGCAGAGGCGAGGACCATAAATCTTAAACAAGGTACTAATTGATTAAAGTATTAATATTATTTCAACAACCCTAATTTAACAACCTAAATAATAATTTACTTTTGCAGATATATCTAGCATTAGTACGGATATGGCCATAGGTAAGAAATCAAACATACGGCTAAAAAACATCTCTTTTTGAAAATGTACACAGTGCTTTAAAAAATCCTGCAAAAATTTTAGCTTAAATCGGCCAAATAATATATATGTATCTGAGCGAAACTTAATCTACATACAATTCCTTACGCGTAATATGACGATGAAAACTGCTATAACTTACAAAAACGATGTCCTTAAATAAAAAATACGTTTTCGATCTTAGTGTACTAAGCTTAAAAACTAGTGACGTAGATATGTATATGCTTTATAAGACCAGTGCTTATTTCAATTGTGCTTCTACCCTTATCCAGCCTTCACACGAATTAACTTCGAGCGCTTGCACTTCCTTTGGAAATGTAAATAAAAAATATTTCGTATCGAGTAAGTACAACTAACATTCATATCAATATTTTTAACATTTAACGTATAAATCATTATTAATCGCGGCTTAAATAGCTAATAAAGTAAGTTTCATTCTATACACTTAATCTCACATAAGTAGAAACAGTGTTTATACTTTTCAAATGAATATTCGTCAAACTTAATTTACAATACTCAAATTTCACAGATGTCAAAGAAAAAGAACACGGCAAACGCAAAAAACACATACAGACAAGTAGCCTTACTCATGAAAATGATATAAAAGAACTTCAGAAAATGCATCCAGTAGAAAAAATTGACCACTATGACGTTGAAGAGTCGAATATATTGGAAGTAGACAGATTTCCTTTTCTTTCAACTGTACCAATTGAAATGTCAGAGCACAAAATCGAAATAATATCAGCAAGTGAAGCCGCTCATATAAAAATGAGTAAGCAAGATAATTTTACAGCCAGGATTAAATTAGATACAAATTATCCTCTCATTAGCAATAGTGAGCAGATTGAAGAAAAAGAGGAAAATTTCGAGACAAAAACAACGCAGAAGAGTTTAGCCCAAGCCCAGTTTACTGAAGCAGATTCCCTGCAGGTAACTGAGATAGATGTGGGTAATTCCGTGACAGATTGTTTGGTAAGCAAACAAAAACGTGAAACAAAAGCTAGTGAGGGATTAGTTACAGAAGATGGATACATTACAACTCAGATTATTGACGAAGTTTCTTCAATAAATGAAATAGAAAAACGTGTTGATCATATAGAAAATGCAAAAGCAACACTGTTTTTACAAGATGCTATCAATATTTCGCAGGAAGTAAGTTCAGTAAAAGAAGGTACAATAAAAAGTCTGCCACTTACAAAAACGTATGCTTCAGTAGGAATCACGCCCTTGTGTGAAGTTAGTGTAACGGAAATTGAGGAAGAGAGCAGAGAACAAAGGCTAGAAAACCAAAGCTTAGAAAAACCAATACGTGGCAAGATTGATTTTAATTTACTGGAGTCAGTTGAAGTCGGCGAAGTTTTTGTTGAAGACAAATCAGGGAAATATTATCCTGAGTTGATTGTTCCTACTGAAACTGCACGAAAAGATATTCTTGTTTCTAATCAATTATTTACCGAATTTCATGATGTGCAAGAGAAAGAAGGATTATTAAATGCACTAAAATTACCTCCCACACAGGAGGCTAGTATGGATGTAATGGTTAAAGACAGTGTTGTTGTATCTATTAATGAGTCACATGAAAAGGAGGAAGAATTAATAATTCCTCAAAAACCCACAATGGCAATTGTAGATAAAGATTTAGAAGTACATACGGGCTTAGAAAATTTACAAGTTACTCCTCACCTAAAGGAATCCGAATTTACAGCTGATTCGATAGTGACTAAAACAGCAAGTGTTGGATTTAGTGAACACCAACACAAGTTTAGTTCCGAAACAAATATTATTGATACAGAACTTAGTTTAGAAACATCAAAATCATTAACGTCAGAAACAACAGCGAATATTACAGTTACTGCTTTAGACAATAAAATCGTTGAGGAAATTTATGTAAGTGAAAAAGAGAAAGGTTTTACAACTAAACTAGATAAACCGACGGCTAAAGCAAACATTGAAGTTAAAACAATAGAGCCAATAATAACATCCGAAACTTTAGATACTCTAACCGTCAGAGAATTTTTACCGAAGGAGATAGATGATAAATCGGCAATAGAATCAATATTGACACAAAATGCAAAAGTAATATCAATGCCATTAGTACATGAACATGAGTCCCCTCAAGATTGCCGAATTGAAACGCCCAGGGAACTATCACTAGCAGTTATTCCTAATTTACCTCTTTCTGTCATCGAAACTGCTGCTGTCGAAAAGGAAAGCACTTTAGATACAAACGCCATCCCAAACACTAATCGTGCTATAATGGCAACATCGTATCCATTACAAACGCCAATTTCACAGGAAGTTACCACTGCTGATCAGATTGGTATAATAGCGAATGAAAACAATATTATGCAAGAAATTTCAGAACAACAAAGTTTACTTAAAGAAATAACAACGTTTCAAACTATTGCACAAGAACAAGTGCAGTTATTGGAAAAAAAAGAGTTATGCCAGAAGACTGCAAACCTGAACTTTACAAGTAAAGAAGGTTTAAATGTAACTGAAACACATTCATCTCTAAGGGAAGAATATTTTGAACCAAGTGTTCCAACAACTACTGAATTAGCTGAAATTGATATTGACTTTATTCATAAAGTTGCTGTGATTTCAGAAGTTAATACAAAAGATACATTAACAAAACTACCAGGTGAGAAATTGGCCTACAAAGAAGCACAAATTATACAGAATCCCTTGACTCAACTACTAGTTTCTGAGAGTAATATCTTAGAAACACATGAACCTTTTGTAGAAAATTATACCCCCGAACACAAGTTCCCTAACACAAAATTAATTGCACCACAACAGTCATTAACTATATCGGAAACACTACAACACGAAAAAGAAGGAATTTATGAGGATAGTCGGGTAAAAGAAGGGTTTATCGCAACTACTAGTATTTCAAGTCTACCCGTTGCCGTGTCATCTGAACTTATTTCTGAAAATAAGGTAGAGTTTACTAAAGAATCTCCTAAAGACGACAATTCGAAACACGCTACTATCAGCAATGTTACTTTTAAGGAAGTTATTGTGAATACAACAGATTGCAATGAAATGGAGGTGTCTTTAATAACAACAAATCCAAGGTCATTCGAAGCTTCCCTTAATTTTGATACAAACGATGCTTTAGTAATAGAAGAACTACGTCCAGAAACCAAAACTACTGATATAAAAGACGGACAAGTTCAGGTTTTAGCGAAGGCCAAAGGAGACGCGATTCCGATACAAGCTGCTTCACAACATGAAATATTTGTTCATAGTTTTGAAGGAGTATTCGAAAAAGAACATATTTCAACAATGCATCCTAATATTACTATGACAGCACTTCCAGTACCGGAATGCGATATAAATGTGTTGGTTGACGTTGAAAACAATTTAGATATGACTATTAGACCTGATAAACAAAATGCAGATGTTTCTATTATGGAAAAGCACGGTATTCAAACAACGGAAACCTTATCACACTCAGATAATCTAAAACAAACAGATGATTTTGAATTCGAATATAAAAAAGCTTTACCTAATGTAGAAGTTTATGGAAAAGCTCCAAACATAGAAGAAACTGTTATAAGCCACGGAACAGATGCACTGATCGAACCGAAGATTAGCGTTGAAGCTCCCCATGTTATAGCAGTGCCGTTAAATGTGGTAAAACAAACTGATGTAATACCGTCAGAAAAGGAAATTACATTTAAAGGAAAAGAGACGTTACAATTAAACGCCACCATTGACTTTGCACAGTCACAAGCTATCCAAACGAGTATCATTGAAATAAGTGACAAAGAAAAAGAGTTAGATGTTCTTTCTAGTTCAATAACTAAACCTTATTCTGTAAAAATTGAAGCCCCCTTGCAAGGGGCAATAAATACAGAAATTTTGACATCTGGAAACGTCGATACTTTAAAAGTTTCGAAACCAGATTTAATACAAGCCATATTAAAAATTGATGAAAATCTACAGCAAGTAGAAGGTGTGCAAGTTATTTGTAATGACAAAGAAGAAGAATTAGTACATAAAGAAAGAGATATAAAACTATACGCAACCGAAATGCTAGTAGAATCCCAAGCGAAAGAAGTTCAAGTAATACAGACGGTGGAAAAAGAAAAGGAATTCGAAAACGATTTTAAATCGCATGCTAGTAACGCAGGCTATTCTATAAATGAAGAGAAACATCTACAAAGCACTGAAGTACATACTAATCAAGAAAGTTTAGAACTAGAAGTGCAAAACATAAAATTCGAAAAAGCTTATCCTTCATACGAAAACCAGGAAGCTACCCAAAAAACAGAACAAGTTTTAGCAGAAAAGGAAGAAATAAGAGAAGAAGAAGTAAGAAACGTAGTCAAAAGTAAGAGTTCCATAGAGGGCAAAAGTTCTATTAATGTAACTGAAGTTATTCCTTCAGAGAACATGTTACCATTGTCTAAAATAGGTCCTATCAGTTCAAAAAATATACAACCTACAAATAATGTTTTGATACACCCCTGTGTAAACATATGTGAAACGGTACTTAGTGAAAAAGAAGAAGAATTGCCGTCATTTAAAGATGTTAATAAAAAACAAGCGGACGTTGTTCTGACCCAAAATGACCACATAAATGTAACAGATCATGTTTCAGTAGAATCAGAAGAAAAGTTGAGAGTCGAAGGAACTCCTAAACCGGTATTAATAAATACTGCTGAATTAGAAACAAACGAATCTCTTAATGTTGAAATTTCATATTCATCTGAATCCGAAAATATTTTAGAATCTAAAGATATTATTAAAAAAGAAAGGGGGGAAATTAACTTTGAATCTATCAAACCACTTATCGTAGATGAAATTAACACTGAGGAAACTGAGGAGGAATTATATATAGATATGAAGAAAACAGAAAAACCTTTGGTAAATGTACAATTGAGTGATACGGTTAATGTTACTGAAGTATTGACACTGGAAAAGGGAATAAAACTTGACAACAGAGACAAACTGACATTTGCTAATGCTTCTTGTGATATTGAACATAGTAACAAATATGTAACAGTGACCGAAATAGATTCTAATGAGAAGGAATATCTAAGCGAGCAAACCAATATAGATCAGCCTAAAGAAATCAAGGAAGTATTTGAAACACATTCTTCCGTTTTAATAGAAGAAGTGATACTAAAAGAATCTGAAGATACTTTATCAGACAGTAAGTTGTTAAAAAAAGAAAAAGTTACCATTGACTTGGATTCACAACGTCATATAACGATTACGAATGTTGATACAAGGGAAAAAGAAGAAAATCTTAATATCGAAAGTAATCAGATTTGCGATAAACAAACAGTCAACGTTGAAGCTGTCGACCATGTAATTACATTAGAGAATACACCCTTAGAAAGTGGATTAGCAATTGCTGAACAACCTAAAGAGCTATATGAAAATGCAAAAAAAATGCATGTTACCTCGGAAAGTCTAAATAGTGAGGTTACCCAAGTAATTGATAATGTCGAGCACATGGATATTTATCATAAGCCAGAAGAACTAACACCCAAGTCAAGCTATAATGAAATGCAACATATTCAACAGCTTGAATTAATTAGTGAAGAAACTCCCACTGCATTAATTATAGGTGGTCCTGTAAGTGAACAAGCGTCTTCTACACTAGCTCCATTGAAAGAAGTTGTTAATTTTTCGCCACAATCCCTTGAAGATTTGCAAAATCTCTCTGACCAAATACCGGACGAAAAAACAATAGAATATGAATATGAGCTCAATAAAAGTTATATGACATTAGAAAGTACAACTGTAGAAACCTCCGAAAATATGATCATTCGAGGCACTGAACCCAAAACTGCAGAACAGCAACTCTTGGAAATGAAATCAATTGAAGGAATTGAAATAATGTCGAATGAAAATGTTACACAATTAGCTGAATCAGAAAAGGAGCAAAAGCAAATAGCAGAAGAGAAACATGTTGTTTCGTATGAAGTTACTAAATCTGAACACAATACTTTAGACAGTGCAGCTGCGATTTGTGATTCATCTGTTGCAAAAAGCGATAATGCTACAGTTGATTTAGAAACTTATAAAAGTTACCAGGTGTCAGAAAACACAACGCACGAATATCCTCAAAAAATTAACACCCAATATGACACAGTACCTAAACAACTTCAACAAAAAATTACAGAATTAACGCCAGTTGAATTAACAGAGATAATTTTAGGAGAAGTTGAAAATACTTTAATGGCTAGCACTGGAATAAGAGAAGAAAATAAAATTGTAAATGTCATTGATTTGGAACCAATAAGCCAAACAGATGTCCTTGTATATGAAAGTTTAAAAAATGAATATTCCGACATGAGTAAATCTGTAACAGCCGAAAAGAATGTAACGCCATTGACGCACCTCCAATGCAATGTCGATATTTCCGAATTGCAGGTTGATGAATTAGTCACACAACAACCACAGCCTAAAGTCACCACTGTTACAACTACAAATATTTTACCATTATTAGTAACTGATAATATAAGTATCCAATGTGAAACACCATTTAGTGTTAACACGTCTGAAAAACGCGAAGTTAAAGAAACTTACGACTTTTACAATGAAATTGAAGTGTTAGATAAAAATAGAGCTGAAGAAACTATTCCTTACAATCAAGAGTACCCACAGGCAATTAAAACAAATTTCACTGCTATTGACTTCGATCAACATAACATAATAATTACACAACAAGATGTACTTTTAGAGGGTAAGCATTGCTTTTTGACAATATATTATCCATAACAGTCTTGTAGAATATCAATTCACTGTTGATAAGTATGTACTATACTATACGTACCCACCGAGGGGCTCGGAACCTACCCTAAGTTGGGGTGACCAAGTGGGTATATAGTGAGCTGATGATGAAGTATGTATGTACTATCATATCCTGCCTGCATAAAATTGTAGCGTAGTGGTACGTTAGTAAAATGATTTTTTTTATTTATGGAGTAGCTTATGAAGCCGACAACTTCGATAGCCTGGGTAAAAAAAACAATTTCAATCATTAGGAGAATGTTTTTTACCATTTTGGAATCATATAGGCCCTGAGTTACACGAGTTGAGAATTAATTTTCAAAAACCTCTTAAAAGATTCCTTATTATCGGTAAATACGTGGAAAAGCTGCTATTTGCAGCCGCAACTTGTTCGGTTGTTTGCGGCTACGAAGGTTTTGAACCTGTTAATATTTGTAATTAGGCTATTACTTCGTACAATGTAAATTTGTAAGAAATCACAAGATCGGTGTTTTCAATAACGTATCAGGTCGTATAAAAAAACTTTCTATCGAATCTAAATTCTGGATATCATGCGGCAAGTAATTGGAAGCTTGTAAACGTGTCCTGTAGCCATAGCGGCAGCAGTATTTCATAAAAATACGATTAAGTAGAGAACCTAATAAACATTCTCTCCAAAGTAAACAAGTATGTATATATCTTAAGTGTCAACAAATGTTTCATACCACGCAATCACGTATCAACATTTGTGAACTACTTCAGACGATTGTACTTTATAAAACTACTAAATATAAAAATCGCAACTAGTTTTTTGTTTTACATGACTCATTGATCTTACTGTAGCTTACCTACCACCCTTAGCACCCATTCGTACAGCCACTTTATTAACGCAAGTTGAAAAAGCATTGTATCTACATTCTATTTTATAAGTTAAAATATATCTTAAAATGTTCCCACGACTGTGCTATTCAATTTTTTTTTACTGCCGCGTTAAAATTCGGCGTTAGCGGCTCTCGAGCGATGGACGCTTTAAAGTCTTTCTCCGTTCGCCCAGAGCCAAAATTGCAATATTGCGCAATAAAATTGTCGTTTTGTTTTAAAAGTGCTTCCGAATGAGCAGATCCTTGGAAATGTAATTATTCTATTAGTACGCCTTAAAAAAGTGCCAATCCGAATGGGGTCTTAAGTCCTAACAATCATTGAAAATTAAGTAGATATCAACGACAATGGCTACAAATTACACACTTATTAAATTGTTCCTCTAAAATAAAGGTAAAAGGTAAGATTGTTCTTGTTACCAATAACTAGTAAAAAGTACTAGTATTTCGGAACACAGCGGACGAAAGTCTCAAAAATAGTTATTTGTTTTTCTATGGACAATATCTTATCCAGAAAGTGACAATTTAACATTGAAATTCATTTATTGTGAATTGTAATGTAACAAGTATAAAGTATTTACAAAATTTTGACACAGTATGCTTTTTCAGAGAAAACATTTGTTAACAAAGATTCGCCAAGATCTTCGGACTTAGAAGAAAGTGAAGAAATAGTGACAAAATTCATTCAATCCCCAGACAACGGAGAACCAAAACAAATCAAAACAAAACGAACAATATTACGAAAACGGAAAAAAGAAGGCAGAAAAGTTGATGAAGCAAACATTGTAATAGAAGAAAGACTAGATGATGATGAAAGACAAGAAATAAAGCAAGAAGCAAATCATAGCGTAAAAATAGTAGAGTATGAGAGTGATGAAAATATAGTAACAAATACCGATAAAAGTACTATCGAATTGCCTGAAGAATACTTTGAAATACCTAAGCTAAGATCTCAAGTTCAAATTGAAGAAATTCAAGTAGAAAGCGACTCAGATATCTCAAACAAAAAGGAAGACAAAGAAACATGTCAGATAAATAAAAAAGACACTATAAAGGAAAAAGACAAAGAAAATATATATGAAGCTGATGTCAATGAAATTGATACACAACTTAAGATCAAAGAAACAGAATTGATCACCGAAGAACCTGAACAAGTACGCATTGATCAAATTAAGACGGAAAATGGTGAAACAGTTCAATCAATCAAGACAGTTAAGCGAGTCATGAAAAAGCGTAAAGGATCCAAAAAAGAGGTAACGGAGATAACAAGGATTGAAAAGGATGGTGAAGAACCAGTGGCGAGTGTTGTAGTGAAAGAAGAAATAATACCTGATTTCGAAGAGATCCCTGAGTTGCCACAAGTGCTCGAGCTACCGGACGACTCCAAAGTTGAGGAAGTCCCATCAGTGATCGAAGAAGAACCCGAACAAGTACAAATTGATCAAGTGAAGACAGAAAGTGGTGAAACGCAGAAGGTCAAGATAGTCAAGCAAGTGATCAAAAAGCGTAAAGGACCCAAGAAAGAAATAACAGAGATCACAACGATTGAAAAGGAAGGTGAAGAACCAGTGACAAGTGTTGTCGTGATTGAAGAAACTGCCCCAGTTGATGAAGATGTCTCTGAAGTGCACGAGCTTCCCGAAGAAACCAAAGAGGAGGAAGTTCCAACTGACGATGGTAAGCCACGTAAAGTCAAGACAACTAAGCGCACAATTAAAAAGAAATCGGGACCTAAACTCGAAACAACAGAAATTACAACAACACAAATT
>JAAOEG020000025.1:8647040-8662233 GCA_011763625.2 Papilio bianor | reverse complement strand
GGACCTAAACTCGAAACAACAGAAATTACAACAACACAAATTGACGATAACCAGCCAGTCGTTACAGTACACACTACAGAAGAAATACTCGATGACACTACACATCCACTTGACACTTTACACGAAACACAAAGTTCTAGTGTGATCGAAGAAGAACCCGAACAAGTACAAATTGATCAAGTTATAACAGAAAGTGGTGAAACGCAGCAGGCCAAGACAGTCAAGCGAGTGATCAAAAACCGTAAAGGACCCAAGAAAGAAATAACAGAGATCACAACGATTGAAAAGGAAGATGAAGAGCCAGTGACAAGTGTTGTCGTGATAGAAGAAACTGCCCCAGTTACTGAAGATGTTTCTGATGTGCACGAGCTACCCGAAGAGACCAAAGAGGAGGAGATTCCAACTGATGATGGTAAGCCACGTAAAGTCAAAACAACTAAGCGCACAATTAAAAAGAAATCAGGTACAAAACTTGACACAACAGAAATAACATCTACACAAATAGACGATAACCAACCAATCGTTACAGTACACACTACAGAAGAAATACTCGATGACACTACACATCCACTTGACACTATACACGAAACACAAAATGACAAACTGGTAGAAGAAGAACCCGAACAAGTACAAATTGATAAAGTTATAACAGAAAGTGGTGAAACGCATCAGGTTAAGACAGTCAAGCGAGTGATCAAAAAGCGCAAAGGACCCAAGGCAGAAGTAACAGAGATCACAACGATTGAAAAGGAAGGTGAAGAGCCAGTGACAAGTGTTGTCGTGATAGAAGAAACTGCCCCAGTTACTGAAGATGTTTCTGAAGTGCATGAGCTACCCGAAGAGACCAAAGAGGAGGAGATTCCAACTGACGATGGTAAGCCACGTAAAGTCAAAACAACTAAGCGCACAATTAAAAAGAAATCAGGTACAAAACTCGAAACAACAGAAATCACATCAACCCAAATAGACGATGACCAACCAATCGTTACAGTACACACTACAGAAGAAATACTCGATGACACTACACATCCACTTAACACTATACACGAAACACAAAATGCTGAAGTGGTAGAAGAAGAACCCGAACAAGTACAAATTGATCAAGTGAAGACAGAAAGTGGTGAAACGCAGCAGGTCAAGACAGTCAAGCGAGTGATCAAAAAGCGTAAAGGACCCAAGAAAGAAATAACAGAGATCACAACGATTGAAAAGGAAGGTGAAGAGCCAGTGACAAGTGTTGTCGTGATAGAAGAAACTGCCCCAGTTACTGAAGACGTTTCTGAAGTGCACGAGCTACCCGAAGAGACCAAAGAGGAGGAGATTCCAACTGACGATGGTAAGCCACGTAAAATCAAGACAACTAAGCGCACAATTAAAAAGAAATCGGGACCTAAACTCGAAACAACAGAAATTACAACAACACAAATTGACGATAACCAGCCAGTCGTTACAGTACACACTACAGAAGAAATACTCGATGACACTACACATCCACTTGACACTTTACACGAAACACAAAGTTCTAGAGTGATCGAAGAAGAACCCGAACAAGTACAAATTGATCAAGTTAAAACAGAAAGTGGTGAAACGCAGCAGGTTAAGACAGTCAAGCGAGTGATCAAAAAGCGCAAAGGACCCAAGGCAGAAGTAACAGAGATCACAACGATTGAAAAGGAAGGTGAAGAGCCAGTGACAAGTGTTGTCGTGATAGAAGAAACTGCCCCAGTTACTGAAGATGTTTCTGAAGTGCATGAGCTACCCGAAGAGACCAAAGAGGAGGGGATTCCAACTGACGATGGTAAGCCACGTAAAGTCAAAACAACTAAGCGCACAATTAAAAAGAAATCAGGTACAAAACTCGAAACAACAGAAATCACATCAACCCAAATAGACGATGACCAACCAATCGTTACAGTACACACTACAGAAGAAATACTCGATGACACTACACATCCACTTGACACTATACACGAAACACAAAATGCTGAAGTGGTAGAAGAAGAACCCGAACAAGTACAAATTGGTCAAGTCAAGACAGAAAGTGGTGAAACGCAGCAGGTCAAGACAGTCAAGCGAGTGATCAAAAACCGTAAAGGACCCAAGAAAGAAATAACAGAGATCACAACGATTGAAAAGGAAGATGAAGAGCCAGTGACAAGTGTTGTCGTGATAGAAGAAACTGCCCCAGTTACTGAAGATGTTTCTGATGTGCACGAGCTACCCGAAGAGACCAAAGAGGAGGAGATTCCAACTGATGATGGTAAGCCACGTAAAGTCAAAACAACTAAGCGCACAATTAAAAAGAAATCAGGTACAAAACTTGACACAACAGAAATAACATCTACACAAATAGACGATAACCAACCAATCGTTACAGTACACACTACAGAAGAAATACTCGATGACACTACACATCCACTTGACACTATACACGAAACACAAAATGACAAACTGGTAGAAGAAGAACCCGAACAAGTACAAATTGAGAAAGTTGTAACAGAAAGTGGTGAAACGCAGCAGGTTAAGACAATCAAGCGAGTTATCAAAAAGGGCAAAGGACCCAGGATAGAAGTAACAGAGATCACAAAGATTGAGAAAGAAGGAGAAGAGCCAGTTACAAGTGTTTTTATGACAGAAGAACCGGCTGCAGACTTCGAAGAGTTCCCTGATGACCCACAAGTGCTCGAATTTCCCGAAGAAACCAAAGAAGACGAAGTACTAACTGACGATGGTAAGCCACGTAAGGTAATATCAACTAAGCGCACAATTAAAAAGAAATCAGGTCCAAAACTCGATACAACAGAAATAATATCTACACAAATAGACGATAACCAACCAATCGTTACAGTACACACTACAGAGGAAACACTTGATGACACTACACATCCACTTGACACTTCACACGAAACAGAATATGCCAAACAGGTAGAAGAAGAACCCCAACAAGTACAAATTGATCAAGTGAAGACAGAAAGAGGTGAAACGCAGCAGGTCAAGACAGACAAGCGAGAGATCGAAAAGCGTAAAGAACCCAAGAAAGAAATAACAGAGACCACATCGATTGAAAAGGAAGGTGAAGAGCCAGTGACAAGTGTTGTCGTGATAGAAGAAACTGCCCCAGTTACTGAAGATCTTTCTGAAGTGCACGAGCTACCCGAAGAAACGAAAGAGGAGGAGGTTCCAACTGACGATGGTAAGCCACGTAAAGTCAAGACAACTAAGCGCACAATTAAAAAGAAATTAGGTCCAAAACTTGACACAACAGAAATAACATCTACACAAATAGACGATAACCAACCAATCGTTACAGTACACACAACAGAGGAAACACTTGATCACACTACACATCCACTTGACACTTTAAATGAAACACAAAATGCTATAGTGGTAGAGGAAGAACCCGAACAACTACAAATTGAACAATTTAAGAGAGAAAGTGATGAAACACAGCAGGTCAAGTCAGTCAAGCGAGTGATCAAAAAGCGCCAAGGACCCAGGACCGAAGTAACAGAGATCACAACGATTGAGAAGGAAGGAGAAGAGCCAGTTACAAGTGTTGTAGTGACAGAAGAACCGGCTCCAGATTTCGAAGCGGTCCCTGATGTCCCACAAGTACACGAGTTTCCCGAAGAAACCAAAGAAGAGGAGGTACCAACTGACGATGGTAAGCTGCGTACATTAATAACAACGAAATGAATTATTAAAAATATGTCAGGTCTAAAACTTGAAACGACAGAAAAGATAGCAACACAAATAGATGATGACCAATCAATCGTTACAGTTTGCATTACAAAGAAAACACACTATGACATTACATTTCCAATTTACATATTACACGAATCACAATCTGATAAATTATTTGTAGGACAACCTTATAAAGTAGTTTGTATATGGAAGCCTACTCCGCCTACCAGAGGCCTGGCAGAGCTGACTGAATAAAGTATGTGTGGTTTATATGAAAGTATGTATATGTGTGTAGTAGTGTATGAAAGTATGTATAAGTATGTATATGTGTGTAATGGTTTGTTTTAGTTAACAATATAATTATGCCTTACAATACAATATGTATGTTCATTAAAAATAGTTATAATTTGATAAATATGTATTATGTATTATGTATTTTAGTTTGTATCTTTACATTAATTTTGATATTAATTGTAAAACGAAAAATGTCAACACTAATTAGTTTGTGTCTCAATATTTATATGCAACTAAAGTGAAGTAGTAGTAAGAACAATTTAGACATTAATATAACAATAAATGTATTACTAATCTACTTGCGAATTATACATTTTGTTACTTCATATAGTTTTTGTTACAGTGGGTTTCTACTGCCGTGACACTTGTATTGACATTGATGTGTTTTTTTAAAAGAATATGTTTGGTGACAATATGTGTAACACACTCAGTTATAAACCGGCAAACGTATCTCTAGCTCTGACTCGGTGGGCACAAATGACACTAAATTATAATAGCTCGTTAGCTCCTCCATATCAATGGCAAAATGTATCACAAGATCTTTGTCGTACTGTACCTGTCTTATCATGATTTTTTAATGACATTTTCTGAACCTAAATAGGTATTAAATATTTTCGACTCTACTAATTTCAATAGTAGCTCTCTCACCAGAGCAGATATGTTTGCCTGACTTTATATTAAGCTGAGACAAATGACGGACGGATGAACCCAGCAATGAATTCTTATTTTAACATACAAAAACGTTGTAAATTTTATGAATATAAAATAATCAACTTAAATATTGTTTATTTATGTAATGTGTAATATTGAGACTGTGAGGTAGGCACGGGAGCACTCCAAAGAGTTATGGTCTGTAATATGAAGGGAGACAGTGAGTTATTACGTTACAAGTGCTCTTTAATATTTTAAATTATATGAATAAAATTGAAGATTGTCCTATAGCATGCAGTATTTTACTGGAAATGCCATAGAGACTAACTTTTAAATAAGATTTATGTTTTTATTCCTATAATTTCCTTTGTCTTTTATGTTTGATAGGATATATTAAATTTCATGTATTTATGATTTACAGGTGACTTGAAGTTAGAAAAATTGCCCATTGTACAAAAGGACGAAAAAGGATCGCTGAGTCCACCCGGATCTGAATCAGATTTACAGCCAAAATTAGAATCAAAACCATTAATTCCCTTAAAAGTAGAACATCTTGACGTTGAGACACCTCAACGTAAACGGAAGCCTGTTAAAACTTCTCCAATTCCAGAAGCAGAAAAAATTGAGTTAAAGAAATCTGTCACAGGCATGGAAGACCTTAGCGAAAATGTTATACCTATCGAAAAAGACATGGAGGAAAAAAGTCCAAGTGAAAGTGAAAAAGGAATAAATGATAAAAAACCAGTAAAGAAACACCTCAAACTCGTACCACTTCAAATAGAAAGTAATACTTTCGAAGCAAGTAAACCTCAATACGTTGATAGTACTGAAGGTCCTGTATTTAAAAAGCTTAAATTAAAAAAAACAGTTGCTCCTCTGAAACAAGATACTTCATTAGTAACGTTACCTAAATTTCAATTAAAAAGTCGCATAAAATTCGTAAGTGATTGGCCTCCAACAATAACCAAACCAATAATAACCACTATAGGAAGTATACGCCAAAATGGAATACTTTCGCGAAATGTTAAAGAAGCCGCAAAACTTAAAAAAGTAGTAATTCGGGCTCCTAAACTTCCAGAAATAGAACACACTGTATTGGAGAAAAAAATGTTCGATTCTGAAGACATAAAACTAAGTATCCAAGCGAAACACATGGAAGAAATGATTGAGACCAACGATGATACTAATAATATTGCCACTACAGAAACGGAACCAGAACAATTTACAATAAAACCGAAAAGGCCAAGTATTAAAAAAGTACAAGAAGTAACAGATGAAATAACTATAAAGAAAACATTAAAACCGGTTAGGAAACCATCAATTCCACAAGCAGATGACGCCGAACCGGAAATAGTGACATTTAGACCAAAAACAACTAAAACAAAAGAGGATGTAGAACAAGAATTCAACATTCATCTAGATTCCTATGCTGAAGAAGAAATCTCCATGTCGAGTAAAGTAAAATTAAAACCTCAACGAATACCTACCTTTAATGAGGAAGCCAATGAAACATCAATCAAATTTTATGAAGAAACAGAATCAGAAGGACCGGTAGAAATCATAGAAACTGACGATAATGTAAGGGATGAAACAGCAGACGTTATAATACCCTTTAAGAAACAGCCAGAATATATAAAAACAAACGAAGATGAAGTAACTTCGAAAATTCTTAAGCCA
Source organism: Papilio bianor (assembly GCA_011763625.2). Taxonomy (NCBI): domain Eukaryota; kingdom Metazoa; phylum Arthropoda; class Insecta; order Lepidoptera; family Papilionidae; genus Papilio; species Papilio bianor. Next base: position 8,655,927 of record JAAOEG020000025.1, on the reverse strand, counting down.
AAGTCTGGGCCAGAAATAACACAAGACGTAAATATTACGTTAGACAAAAAACCTAAGTACACTGTTCATGAACAAGAGGGCGTTACTTTTGATGTTCAATCTCGTGCAGAAAAAATCGCTTCTGAAGACGTATCACTATCCAGCAATGTGATTATTAAACCAAAAACAAAAACTACCCATGCTGAAGGGTCTGCTGAAACTTCTATAAAAGTGACTCAAGAAGTTGAAGATAACAGTCAAATTGAAGAAATAGTAGTTAGTGATGTAGAGTCAGAAGAAAATGTCGAAATGGTGATTAGACCAAAGGCAAAAAAAGTAAACTATGAAATAAGTGAAGTAGAAGAGGTAAATGTTGAACTCAAGCCGAAAAAACCGAAGAACGTTTTATACGAAGAAGAAAACCTTACATTTTCTACTAAACGTACACCAAGAAAGCCTGTGGAAATACAAGGTACAGTTATTTACTAATTGTAATTTTGGGAACAAGTGCTTTGGAGACGGAGAGATCTTTATTATTACAAAAACGTTATTACGGTGCTTCTCGTAAAAAATATTTCGTAAAAAATGCTTTGTTCATAAGGAAATATCATTTTGTATATGGTCGGTTAACTACCTAATATTATTTATTTTTTAGAAGCAGAGGTATCCATGAGTATAGCTAGAGAGCAGGAATTCCCTGGTGAGTATGTTATTGAACACTGTACATTCATAGGTACCATGAGTTTATAAAGTTCTCAAAATAAAGATATAAATAAATATATTTATTAGAATCGTTTAAAATGTCGTAAAACTTTATTATGAATAACATTCAAAATAAAATTGTGGGGTATCTGACATGTTTGAATATTTGCAATAGTTGCGTTCAAATTTCTAAATCGCAACGCCTTCGTATTTTATGGTGAATCGGACGAGGCACATTACAATTTTATTTCCTAAATCCGATGAATAGTTAATGAAACACATGTCTAAAATAGAAGAATTAAAGGTTTTAGATTGTTTTTGTCCCATGGCAGACAATTATCAATTACAACATTATACTAAATTATTCAAATAAACGATACCAATGAAATAAAATAGCTAACCGTTTCGTTTTGGATTTAGATCATCAGATAGATTGTTCGCAACATATTCTCATAACAAGTTTCTTACTCAATTCACAGAAACTCCAGTCAACGTGCGCAAGGGTGATACAGTGTTTGCCGTCTACTCGTATGTCGCAGAAACTAACGACGCTATAAATCTTGTTGAGGGCGAGAGATTATATATCTTAGGTATTTAAAACTTTTATTTTTTATACACTAGTTGTCACCCGCGACTCCGTCCGTACGAAATTAAAATAAAAGTAAAACTAAAAGTGTACTACATATGTGTTATTCCGAAATATGTTCTGTAACTATAGTTATCACTATAGCACAAAATGTCTATTGGACATTTAAATCCGTTGCTGGTTTATCGAGTAAATATGTAAATAAGAAAAACTACATATCCCTCCGGAACATAACACTTTTCGTTGAAGCAAGTATCCCTCATGATATTCCAGACTATATTCTATATCTGTTCTAAATATCATTAAGATATGTGGAACCTCTGGAGTTATTGGGTAATTATGTAAATACAATGTATGTATCCCACGGGAACCGTATCTACTTACGGGATAAATAAGTGTGTTCTTCTAGACTTCCTTCTACGTCTATGCCAAATTTCATCGAGATCCCTTGAGCAGTTTAGGCGACAAACTCAAACAAACATCCATCCATCCATCTAAACTTTCCCGTATAATATTAGTAAGATTTCCTTTTGTTCTAAAACATTAGATAATTTTCATGTTCTTGTACCAAATATTTAACCAAAACATTATAATGTCTCACGGCCGACCCTTATACCCGACCTGTATTAATGATAATTATTAATCCATAATGCTATATTGGTTCCCACCTTGATGTATAGAGGTGGGAGTTGTGTTTGGCATGAAAAGGATGCGAGTAAAACCGCGCTAAATGGAGATTTGTAGTCTCTACCAACACCTGTGAATTACGGGCATCTTGTTGTTTGTTTTTTTTATTACTAATTTTATATTTCTCAGAAACTACAAATCAAGACTGGTGGTTCGTTCGGAAGCATCTAACTGAAGAAACAGGTTGGGTACCCGCACAATATCTAATGGATGAACCAAACTATACTTCATATCTCCAAAAGAAACTAAATGAAAAAATCGATAAGCTACCAGTATTTGAAAGTAAGTAGTCAAGTGTATAAGTTACGAGTATATTTGAAAGAAAAGTTGTTTGACAATTATTATATCCTTTTCTTTTTCTAGAACCTACGTCTGAAGAACAGGCAATAGCACCAATATTTGTAGAAAAGTTGCGTCCTAAGCATACTCCAGATGGATCTACTGTGCAGTTTGAATGCCAAGTAGAAGGATATCCAAGACCGCAAATTACTTGGTTCAGACAAACTGCTATAATAAAACCATCACAGGATTTCCAAATGTATTACGACGACGATAATGTTGCTACTTTAATTATTCGAGAAGTATTTCCAGAAGATGCTGGTACTTTTACTTGCGTTGCCAAAAATGCAGCTGGCTTTGCATCAAGTACAACTGAATTAACTGTTGAAGCACCCTTGTCGGATCATGGTTCCGAAATGACTATATTATCAAGAAAGAGTCTGTCTAGGGAGTCTTCTTTGGCTGATATATTAGAAGGCATACCACCTACATTTTCGAAGAGACCAAAGGCCCAATATGTTGAGGAAGGCTCTAACATTTTATTAGAATGCAGACTTGTAGCTATTCCGGAGCCAGATATAGTTTGGCTATTTAAGGGCGAAGAAGTAGTACCTAACGATAATATTACGATCGTGACAGAATCTGACATGCATATGTATTGTAGTGTCTTAAAAATAACAAATGTGAAGAAACATCAAGAGGGTACATACACAGTGGTTGCTGTAAATAGAGAGGGTGAAGCGAATTTACCGATTGTATTAAAGATAAAAACAGGCCAAAAGGAAAAGCCGCAAATAATTGAACCTCTTAAAAATATGTCCATAAGAGAAGGAGAAAGCTTTGTTCTCACTGTACAAGTAGTTGGAAATCCGAAACCGAAAGTAGCATGGTATCAAAATAACGAACCGATAAAATCAGACATCTGTAAATCTGATGGCGACATTCACACTATTACAGTAATAAAACCTAGAAAAGGAACAAATGATGGAATTTATACCCTTAAGGCTAAAAATACTGAGGGATCCACACAAACTAGTGCCGTTATAAGTATAGAAGGTGAGTAAGGAATCAAATTTCAATTTTCATCAGTGCTACACGCCAACAACAATAACTATTGCACGAATGGGCCGGCTAGTACGATGCAATACCACAACCACATCGAAGTCAGGCTTAAATAAGAAATATATTGATTTGAAATGTCAATAAGTAAAGAATTAAGTTTTTCACCTTATTGTTAACTTCATCTGTCGCTATAAAATGTACATTTAAGGTGTATTGTTTTATGAGTTCTCTGCCTAGCCCTTTTATATATGCGCCTGATTATGTTGTTGTTATTTTTTATTGCTATCATCATTATTCGGGAGATCTGCCAGTAAACAATCATGGTTGGGTAGCACTTAAGTTTGATTGGTATTTTTTTGATTTGATTTAATCGATTTTACCTGACTAAGAAGGGATCTTTACTCTAATGTTTACGCGTTTTTGTAGTTTTTGTATGGGTGTGAATTTGTTTGTGCGAACTTATGAATGTTTGGATATATGAACCGATTTTCACATCTGAGGTATCATTCGAATCGCATTTCTGGGGTTTCTTTTTATGTTTACAAATTGTTCCTTTGGAGCAATCTTTATTCTTAACTTATCTTTAGTATATACATAGATGTACGTTACAATATATTTTCTTCACATAGAATATAAAAGGATTTTTCAACCAAATAGGATTAATAGATAAATTTAACCTGCATATAATTTGTATGTGATTATTCTAAAATGGTAAGAGTGATGTTATTTGCAGCTCATATATTTTTCTATTGATCTTTTAGAACCTACTGAAGAAGATGCGGAGCCGCCGTTGTTTATTCTCAGATTCCAAGAATTAACAGTCAACGAAAAGGGTACTATTAAACTGTTTGCTAAAGTAACGGGCAACCCTATTCCCACTATTACCTGGTACAGAAATAATAAAGTAATAACGCCCTCCGATACAATTGTCCAAACATTTGATGGTGAAAACATCGAGCTGGTTATACGTAATGTAGATTCAGAAATTGATTCTGGTGATTACAAATGTGTAGCTTCTAATAGCGCTGGTAAAGCATCTCACGGAGCACGTGTAACCATTGATGTAGATAAAGTTATATTTGTTAAAAATCTTGATAAATCCTATGAAGTAGAAGAAGGAAAACTAGTTATTTTAGAATGTGAAACTTCTCACACGGTTTCTACAAAATGGTACCACAATAACAAAGAGTTAAGTGGAATGGATCACAGGGAGATAATACAAGAATCCCGAATACATAAATTAAAAATTAAGAAAACTAAACTTACTGATACTGGCACGATAAAATGTGTCGTAAAAGACCAAGAAACCAGTACAGACTTAATAGTTCACGAAACGACACCTGAGTTTATAAGAAAATTACAAGATTTTGAAGTTAAAGAGAAAGATGTTGCAATCTTGGAAGTAGAGATAAACTCAGAAACAGCAGACGTATTGTGGGAAAAAGAAGGCAAAGTAATCAAACCTAAAAAGAATAAATATGAATTTGAAAAACGAGGAAATGTTCGAAAATTATTTATAAGAAATACTTCAGTACATGATGAAGGGGAATACACGTGTATATTACGCGATGACTCATGCAATGCGGAAGTGACAGTGGTTGAGCTACCTCCCGAAATTATATCACGTCTTACAGATCAAAGAGTAAACAAAGGCAACAAAGCAACATTCGAAATTGAACTTACGAAAGGTGATGCTTTAGTCCAATGGTATAAAGACGACAAGGAAATACAATTTTCTAATCATATTCAACTTACAATTGATGGTAAGAAACAAAAGTTGAAGATTTATGACTGCGAAGATAGTGACGGTGGAAAATACACTTGCGTTGTAGGTAATGATAAATGCACAGCGACTCTTACTGTTGAAACTCCGTCGATTGACTTTACCATGCGTCTACCTGAATTCATAATAGTCCCGGCTTATGCAGACGCATACTTAACAGTTGAAATACCAGATGAACAATATGATGTTACATGGTTAAGGAGAAAAAATAAAATGGAAGACTCTGAAAAGTATACTTTAATATCTGATGGTAAGAAAAGAACACTTATTATTAGAAAATGTCTGGAAGAGGACCAAGGTGAATATTCTTGTTTACTGTTAGATGCCATGTGTTCGACGAAGTTAAAAGTTGAAGGTGAGTTTAACTTAATTATGTTTTGTATGTATGTAGTACATGCTGTACGTTTATTTGTTTACATTTACTGTTTTCACATGTATTTAAACAGTTACAGAATTCTCACCTAAAATCATAGACTACATGAAGGAATACAAAATAAAGAAAGGAAGTGACGTAACGATAAATGTGAGTTACGAGGCATTGCCTAAACCTAATGACGAATGGATAGTTAATTCTAAGATAATAAAGAAATCCAAGCATACAAAACCATTCATAGATTCAAATAGTGCTAGCCTCACTATTAAAAAGGTTGACAATACGGATGCAGGCATTTATAAACTTCGTCTTGAGAATAACTGCGGAGAAGCAGATGTTGATATCAATGTCGTCGTAACAGGTAAAATGAAATCATTATATTATAAGTAAAGGCTTTAATTAAAACTGGCAATCTTGTACGGAGACAATAATATTTTAATAATATGTTTACAGATATTCCATCTCCACCTGGAAAACCTAACGTATTGGAGGTTGATGACAATTCTATTAACATATTTTGGGATGAACCAAAGAGCACTGGATTTACGGATATTACTTGTTACATTGTTGAATATCAAGAAAAGAATACTTCAGAGTACGTATCTCGTATTAACTATATATATTTCTATTTACTTAAAATTTAATACGAGCGTTACAACAAATATGTTATTTATATATTTTGATCCTTATACACCTAAAACTGTGAACAGCTAAGTAACAACTTATGGCGTCTTGCAAAAGACAATGCACAAGACTGTAGGCACTGTGACCCCGACCACCAAAAGACGTAGCGTTGACCTCAATATCCTTATGACGACCTATGAAAAGACTTAAACCGACTTCCCAATCAACAATGGGGTTTAAAAAAAAAGAAACCATTCTTTTTCTAAAGTTTTAATTTTTTTTTAATTATCTTTTTTCCTAAGATCGTAATTTATCATAAATCGTACCTCTATTTAACTTTATTCTCAATTTTTAGGTGGGTATCAATCGAGAATATCACTAAAACCCAAGTTTATATTAAAAATTTGAAGGTTGATACTCATTACCGATTCAGAGTGTTTGCAGTCAATGAAGTTGGTGTAAGTGAATCTTCTGAATGCTCTGAATTTATTCTAATAAAGAAAAAAGTATCAACACAACCACCTACTGTAGAAAAACCACTAAAAGATGTAATAGGAAATCCAAACGAAGAAGTAGAACTAACTTGTATATTTGGAGGTATGCCGCAACCAAAAGTTACCTGGTTTAAAGAAGGAAAGAAAATTGTTACTTCAAAATCGACATATGTCAATAGAGTAGCAACGCTTTTTATTACTGTTGAGAAAAAATCTGAAGGGGAATACAAATGTGTTGCTGTAAACGATTACGGTGAAGTAGACACATCGTGTATCATTGAAGTTCAACAGAAGCCTATCATTCATATAACGGAAATTGAGAGAACACAAAAGCTAAGAGTCAATGATAAATGGTCCGTAACAGCTACTATTGAAGGTATACCCAAACCGCAAATTGTTTGGTATAGAAATGGAGTTAAGATAGACGATTCAAGCGACATCCGGACGACAATGACCGATGATGTCAGTCTGATAAACATTCCTAAACTTGAACGGGTACACAGCGCTAAATATACGATTGAGGCGTATAATAACGCTGGCTCCACTTCCTACGACGTCACCTTAAATGTATACGGTAAGCTGCAATACATTACAGAAATTTTGATAGTTATCACCAATGTTTAGCCTTAATCTTTATTTCAATCTTTTTTAAATTGATCCATATGTAGGATATATACCATGGTTTAAATAAAAAGACAAGCCCGATATAGTACTTAAAATCCAATATTAATATAATTATATTTTATATACAGATGTACCAAGTAAACCAGAAGGCCCGGTTGTTATGAAAGAAATAAGCAAAGAATCTATTACAATACAATGGAAGCCACCATTGGACGATGGTGGCTTAGATCTTACGAAATACGCAGTTGAAAAATATGATCCCGAAATGAGACAATGGCTTAAGGTAGCTGAAGTTGATAGAGAAGTTACATCGTATTGCTTCCAAGGGTTGAATGAAAATTACAGTTATACATTTAGAATAATGGCCGTAAATCCTATTGGGGTCTCTGAAGCTTTGGAGAGTGAGTCGATAGTAATAAAGACAGCTTTGGGTGAGTAAAAGATATTGAAATTCTTGCTTTTTTTATTGAATTTATAAATATAGTTATTATATAACAATATATTTTTTATTTATTACAGACGTACCTTCACCACCATTAGGCCCGTTAGGTATTTACGGTATATCGAATAATGCTGTGACGATAACTTGGTCTCCACCGGAATCAAATGGTGGTTCAACTATACTGGACTACACTGTAGAAACCAAAGATGGCAAGAAATGGAAACACATAGCTACCGTCACAAACACCACGGCCAGAATAGAAAAACTGCGTGCAAATGTATCATATAAATTGAGAATATATGCTAGAAATGAAATTGGTGTGAGCTTACCTTACATTCCCGAACAAGAAATAATTATTGGGAAAACGTTATGTAATTATCCTTTATTGTATCTTAAATTTATTGACAAAAAATATGTTATATAACAACGGTAATTAAATGTTTTAGCTCCACCTTCTCAACCTCTAAACGTCGTTGTACGAGAAATCACATCAAGATCAGTAACACTGTCATGGATGGCACCGGAAAGCGATGGCGGTAGCGTAATAACAAGTAAGATGGAATTATGTTTATTATTTACTAGCCTGAAAATAAAGTCATAAAATATAGCTTATGTTACTTAATGGTAATGTAGGTTTTTAATGGCAAAAGAATTTTTGGAGTTCGTCTAGTAGTTGTTTTATTTTATTCGTAACAAACAAAAATAAATCTTATGAAATTACATTCTGTTTATAAAACTAAAAACTTTGATTCTTAGTGACTTTTAATATAGAGTGTGTTACACCAGCAACTGCACCTGTTGCATGAATTAGCTGGCGCTGGATGAATGCATTTCAATTAACGTTAATTCCGGTCTAGTTCTAATTTTACTTCAAGTCTTGCACACCGAAGGCTGTAATTGATTTAATGGTCTTAAAAGTGTGACTTGTAATGTCCAGATGTTTAGTTTAATTCATCACTGTATTCAAAATATTATTTATATTTAGATATATTTCTTTAAAGTAACATGAACTATAGCAACACAGATATTTTATTCCATTGTAATGATAAAACCAAGTTCCACAATAATTTATTATAAGAGTTGACATTGACATTCTGATGAAGATGCCTTTTTTCAAATATATATATGATCAGATATATATGTACGTAGGCGTATATAACACCTTTCTTATTTATTTGCCTTTAAAATATTTATCTAATTTAATTGTGGAGGCTAATGCTGTTGAGCTTACGATACTACTACTACTTGATAA
>JAAOEG020000025.1:8623421-8634805 GCA_011763625.2 Papilio bianor | reverse complement strand
ATGTGCAGGTTGCATCACGATGTTTTCCTTCACCGTAAGAACGTCGGGTAAATGTACATATGTTATTCGAAAATCAACAAACACATTGGTACATGGCGGGATTCGATCCTGGACCTGCAGATTGCAAGTCAAGTGCTTAGCCCCTGAGCCACCGACGCTCTTGCTTTAAAATTCAGCTCAACATAATTCATCATTCCATTAAAAAAAAATAGATTAGAACCACAACCGTTGGAGCTGTTACTGACTGCTTGACGCAGTTCGTGTGGGTCGACACTAATTCATCTTCACGTTTTTATTGCTAGTAATCTTTTAAGGACATAAATGGTACAAAGACATGTTACATAACTCCTACATGCTCGTACTTGCTGAAAGTTCGCATAATATTGTTATTTTATCTCCACTTTATCGGGGAGTATTTCTAATTTTGTATTGGTAATAATATTAACGACCCGTTGAAACTTATTAATTAAAATCCAATCGTTTACATTTACACTTCAATGCGCTGCAGTAACTAGCACCATGAAAATATGGATCGCGATACATTTATGTGGTATGACGTTAATTGCAATAAAATATTTATTTTTACATATTAGCAATTTTTTGTTATTTTACTAATCTAACTAAGCTCTAGGCTTGTGCTAGGATATGGTTTACAATAGTTTAATAAAAGGATTCGAACTCTCATCCACATGGTCCGAAATTCATACCCTTAACAATTACGCTATTGGTTGATGTATTTTTTAATAAATATTTATATTTTCAGTTGTTTACACAACAATATCTAAAGGAGACACTCCATTCCAACCTCGTGAAAAATCAGTACCATTTATTGTAAGTATTGCATATTAGCTATCTACTCAATTAGTAGCGGACGTAAATACGGTCAATAAAGTCTACAACAAAATACTTAAGGTTCACTTGGACTTTCTGAAATGTAAAAAATTAAACACTGTCCATTAATTTAAGCAGCAACAAAAAAATTAAAACGTGTTACAATATTTTGTGTCTGCGACAGAAAAATAGCTAAGTGCATGATAGGACCTATTACATCTCATAAAATAGATCGTTACGTGATCGTTGTTACAAAGTAACCTTTTCTACGTAGCCTTTATATCCCCCTTTAACAGAGCAATTTCTTTTAGTTAGAATAAAATTGACGCTCGCTAGCAGAGTGTCGTGTTGATTGTCTAATCAAAGTTGACAGCTGAACAACTTCCTTGTAGAGTATTCTTATCCTTAATCGCACAATCAAAACATCCTTTGATATCATGGAGTAACAACGACTTTAAAGATTTATGACCAAGTTCAGAGTAAACATATTTCACAACACAAACATTTTAATAGATTTTTAAAGCGTTTCAGGACTAAGTAGTAAGATACATAGATAGATAGATAGACATAACAAACGATTTTGCCGTAGTATGAAAACCGATAAATCCGGATATATAACGATCTGGAAACCATTACTTAGGTAATGGTTTCCAATTGGTTGGCCGTCACTTGAGTCAACTGCCCATTTTTATAAGAGAAGAAGGAGAACGAACCGCTGGAACATCCAAGTGATCATTGACGCAAGATCTGAGGAACTGGAAATGAGTTCCCGGCCTTCCAAAAAGAGGACGCTCGTAGGAGGACGGAGGACGTAGACTCCAGCAACCACAACATCTGGTGCCCGAATTTGCAGGCCGAGTATACTATACCTCGACCACACAGAAGACAGATGTGTGGAAGTAAGTCCGCGTTTCGCTTGATGAGTGTGCGTTCCGAAAGCCTAATATTATTTCTCTTACCCTTGTCACCCATTTCTCAAAAGGAAAGGATGGGAAGGGGAAGTCGATTTAACGGCGGAGGGGACGCATACGAAGAAGGAATATTGTCCTATCCTCTGTCGATTAAAGATAGGCAATCCATCTGCAATTGCGGATGTCTACGGGCAGCGATCACTTCGATATTTCGTCGATTTCAGGTGGCTCGTTTGCCATCTTGTCATATAAAAAAAAACATGTTTCTAGAAATAACTACATTCACTAAAATTTAAATTATTTGTCTTTCATTAACATTTCACAGGTTTATTTTTTGTCACGTTACCGAGGGATATGCGTTGGTACCCTGGTATCGAGAACTGCGGTGTTAACAGCAGCTGTTTGCGTTACACATCCATTAACAGTTACCAAAGACACGAGGCCTATTAATGTGATCGCCGCTACATACTACCGACATCCAAAAAGAGGAATACGTATACAGGTCACGAAAATTATCATACCAAAATGTAAGTACATACATTAATTTTACATTTTTTTATCATACTCAAAGGACGTTTTTGTCATAAAAAGTATACAATTATGTAGTTTTTAATATTTTTTTAAATATTATTCTTAAGAATTCAATATTCATAATTTGAAAGTTTACAATCCTTACTTACAAATTTGACAATAGTTTAAACTGTGTATTTTTTGTATAAAACGAGTTAACAGTAGAGATATGAGATTAAGGGATAAGAATCGATTAAACAAACCTCGATTTTTTCTATTATTTAATAATCCACATGATTTTCATATTTCTAATAATAAACCTAAGAGACGATATTAATAATGTATCAGATTAAAAATAAAATAATATGGTTAATAATTCAAAATAAAAATTAATCTTTCATTTTAACTTTTATGATAAATAATAATTAAAATAAATATAATAATTATTCATAAAAAAAATTCAATTCGATTAAACGTGTTATTAAAATATTAAATAAAATTATGAGCGTCGCAACAAAATGTCAAACTTGTTGTGTAATAAATTAAGATATAAATCAATTCAAAAATATTATATTATAGCAATAACAATTGCGCAAATCTTGTAGTAGCTTAGTTTAAGTATACCTGTTGTATTTGTGCAAAAAGAATTTAATAAATAAGTAAAGGTCCAGTATTTTTGACTAGTATTAAAATAAAATACTTAAAAAACAGAACGACGACGTTGTGGTCTCAAAAACGAAAAATTAAAACAAATCATTCTTCAATCTGTAACTTTTTAAAATCGATTGTGAGAAAATAATAATCCATTTAACGATAAATCGATAATTTTTTTACATCGCTATTTAATAGTTTCTATGTTTTGAACATGAACGACAAATGTGCTTTTCGCTATTGATTACACATTAACTTGTATACGTTTAAGTTTTTCACCTTTTTAAACCAAACTATAGAACATACAGAAAATTGATGTAGGTACCAAAGAATTGTAGCTCTTTAAATAAGCTTCAAGGTTATCGCGCAATAACCATTTTTCCATTTTAATATGCATGCGCCACTTATGACGCTATTATACGCGTTTGGTAGGAATCCAAATAAATATGTTTTTAATTAGGGGAATTTAATGTAGATTATAATTGCCATTTGAACTATGTCATTCTGACGAATAGTTAAGAAAATTTTAAAGATTAAAACCTGCGCGCTTCTGAAAACTACACCAGCGGCGCGCGGCCATACTGAATAAAATGGTCTTATTGAGGTAATTGAAGTTCAATTTTTTTACTAAACTAATTTCAATGATTTCTTATTTCTTCTTTGTTCGAAAGTTAGTGGTATCATGTGCGTCCATGTATATTTAGCCAAGTTCTGGCTAGTAATTTTAAATAGTTCTTAATAAAGCTTATTTGATATTGATGATGTTCTCGTTTTGTTACTAGTCGAAGAATGGAGATGTCGATAATAGCGCAGATAGGAAAGGCAATATAGTGTTTCGTATAAGTCTATTTTTAATTTAGTAATGTCCTACAAAGATCTTTGGTGATCTGTGGAATAGATGGCATGTAATCTGCTATGACTATTGCAATTCTAAATTAGTTTTTGAGTTGAAATTAGATACACGGTACATTTACTAAAAAACTCTCAGATAAAAATGTCACTAACACCGACATAATATTAATAATTGTACAATATTGACATAATACTAGAAACAAGAGAGTATACTATCACCTGAGGGTATTCATGACATTATTTTGATACTTTTTAGTACATTTTGTTGAGAATATTTTCTTAGGAAGTCTGTTTTGTTTTAACAAAATAAACTTTTACAAAATCAAGTTCAGATCACTTGCACTATATCGTATCTGCATCAGTTTGATATTGTAAGCGGATTCTGTTTTTAACGTTTTTTGCATGCAAATTTATACATCATGTGAGTGCGTTAAAGGTAGCAAAAGTTTTATTAAATTTTTAATCTGGCTGCGTCAGATATTAAAATCCGTAAATGAGAGCACATTCAGCGGCAGCTGCCGTAAAGTACAGCTTACAAATCATATTTCCTTGATTAAAATTTTTAAAATGCTTCCCTGCTATCCAACTCTAATATCAGTGAAAACGTCAGAATATTTCAACATTTTTTCTCGAACCATTTCGTAATTAAGAAAAAATATTTTGTTTCATATTCCAAATATAAAATACAGTGTTTTTTAAAATACGTATTTTTTAAACTATGAATTAAAAGTATGTTTCGCAGTGCCTTTTAACATTACTATTTCTTTAAAAGGTTGTATGAGATATTTTGGTCTTTCGAATCGTCTCATCAACTCTGTGTCGGGCAGGGATAACATCTTTTGTCGGGTTCTTTAGAACAGTGCTCGGTAACCGGTGTGCCATGGGCAAGATACGGGTATGCCGCGGTCAAATAAAAGTGTTGCAAAAAGGATATTCGGAAATATACACAAAAATTTTATCTTTGTTTTCGTCACGTATTTTCGAGCACAACTCAAACTGCTAGGTAGTTTTTAAGTTTAAAAATTAACCAAAAAATTAAAAAAACACCTCTCGTTTAATAACAGAATTATCAAAATCGGATCACCACAGGCGGAGTTATGTGATAATACACATACGACAAAAAAAACATACGGACGAATTGAGTGCCTCATTTTTTAGGGAAGTGGGTCTAAAAGGAACAATAATATTACAATTGAAAATAAACAATTATAAACTTTAATTTTACTTTAGCTTTTGGTGTGCCGCGGATTTCTAGAAAGAATTTTGGTGCATCATAGGTTAGAAAAGCACTGCTTTAGACCACCATGCACAAATTCCGTTACAATCTAATGTTGAAATAAAAGAACAAACATATTTTTTGATAATGAAAAACAAAATTCAAATTATAAAAGCTATACATGTAAATAATATCTTATAGCAATTTTCGTCTTAAAGAATAGGTATTGGATCTGAAAATATTCTCAGTAAATCACGCCGAACCAGTCACAACGAAGAAAATGAAGTTATACGAACCAAGAAAAATGCTCGACTACGTTCTAACAAGCATTCCTTTACACCCGTAACGTAAACTACCTTCGTAGATTGCAATTAGCGACTTCACAAATCTCCACACTCCAAGATACAAACTAGAGAGGTTTTTACAATCTTCAATAGTACCCTAAATAAATTGTTTTCTGTAAATGCGATACCTCTACAATACAATATCTCGGTAGGTAATTTTAGAAATCACGTACAAAATTGATTGCCAGTGTTAATAAAGAACTTCTCAGAAAAGTAAATATCTCTATAATTAATAATCTAAATTCGACAGGAATCCTCGTACAGTCTAATATTATATCATATTAAGTGGACTATTATTATATTTTAAAAAGCAGCATGCGTATATGATAGATCGCACCAAATAGGATTTTTTTGTGACTAACTTATCACTGTTTGCCTCGAAGAGGCATTTACAACTTCATCGTGCTTGAGGTGGCCGAGTGCAGATTGCGCTTAGCCTAAATCTCGTCTAAGCGTAACTAGGCTTGAGTTCTCCCTCTGGAGCCTTGGCTCGGGCCGTTACTTCAACTGATGTTTTTTTTTTTCAAGGGATCAACGTGACATCGAATCGTGGTTACTTGATGCAAACTTCACCAGCACTTATGTTACTGAAGCAAACGGTGCCTGATGTCGTAGCCGAGGTGCCAATGCGAGGTATCTCCGTTGACTTCGATAACGACAGTTTCACTCTTCACGACGATTGTGCTATGATCGGATGGCATTTCTTCTACAAAGGGGTTGAGTATTTCAATGTCGATTGTCATTTAAGCTATTATTTCCATAGCCTTTGATTTACATCGAACCGAAAAAATGTTATTCTTTAGTAACCAAATGACAGCAATTTTATGAAGATTCTCACCACGTGCGAGATTTGCGTTCTCGGCCATCTGGTGCTCCCGAACCACTTGTGTTTGTTTAGTTTTTTACTTTTGTTCATGGTCCTTTTTATTTTTAGAAACATTTAAAACATTTGTTAGTAATTACGTCGTTTACCCAGTGATAAATGTTGTCTAATTTTTATTATTACATTACATATACTTATTGCTGTTTCAGGATGTAATATATCAAAACAATAAATTTCTCCTGCAAAGGAACATGCGTGTGCAATTTCTAAATATTGCTAAAAAACGTTTATGGTGCGACCCATTGTCAGTACGGTTTCACGCAGCGCTTGTAAATCTTGGCTTCATAGGTCATTCTGGTGACAGTACCGCCATATGTATCAGGGATGTAAGTATGTAACCTTTATTTTAACAAACATTTTTTTTATTCCAATACTTTGAAAACCAGCAGTCACGGTGGTGATTCAGATTAGACAAATATATTTGCCTCCTCTTATAAAAAAATACATATATACATAAGTGCGAAGAATCGCAATTTTTACAAGAAGGCATCATTTCTTTCTCCGTACATTTACTCATAAATACATATCCCCTTTGCTAAGTAAATAAACGAATAACGTTATCCGTGTTGTTCATTATTTTACTTAAATTAAAATATTAAACTTACAGGCAGAAAGATCTGCCCAACCATGTCACGTAAGTTCATTTTACTTTTTATCATTTTAAATCTTAATCTTCATAATACTATAAATGCAAAGGATCAGATGGAAGGATGTTAGAGTTAGTCGCCTAAATTACTGAAAGGATTTTGATTAAAATTTGATAAAGTAGAGGATAGTCTGGAAGGATACATAGATTACTTTTGATCCCATAAATAGTTACGGTTCCCGTGAGACACATTAATTTTGTCATGTTTACACGATAATTCTGCAACTGTTTTACATATCTTAATGAAATTTGGCACACATAGAACAGTTTTGAAGAACAATTAGGCTATTAAGTTTTTTTATAAAGTTATTCCACTCAGACGTAGTCGCGGGCGACAAATTATTAATTAATGTAAATTTTTAGTTTTCAATGCTAAACTTTACAAATATAATTACGCTTGATTGATAAAGTCCCTTTCCCCCAATACTAAGGCGGCTAGCACACTGCTACAAACCCAAATAGAACCTAACTGAATTTATAATTGACTAGAAATCGCCCACGACTTCGTCCGCGCGTTCTTATTCTAAAATAAACGTAACCTAAGTTACTCCTTATTACATCAGCTACCTGCCAATAAAAGTCCCGTCAAAATCCGTCCAGCCATTTCAGAGATTAGCCGGGACAAACAGACAGACAGACAAAAATTGTAAAAAATGTTAATTTGGTTACATGTAGTAAAAAACGGTTATTTCAATATTACAAACAGACACTCTAATTTTATTATATGTATATAGATAAAGATTTGAATAGTTGTAGCGAGCCACATAGCATCAAAGTTCGAAATCGAATCCAATCCGTACAATAGAGTGAATTCAGCGTTGCCTTTCCAGTTTGTACCTCTTGAGTTCACTTTCTAGTAGTATATTAGGATAATATTTTAATATATACGGTGACATGTATAAAGGGTATGTATGGATCGCCATTGATCTGCCATGGCGCTGTGGTTGGAATGATGATGGCCCCAGACGCACAATGGACAAACTGCACGGGCTTCAGCAACCTAATACACGTATTCAAGAGTAAATCACTTTATTCCTACATGAAATGCATTCAAAGGTGATTTTTTACTTATAAAGCAAACCCTTTCATTGTTATTTTAATAGTTGCAGATTTTTTATTACTTAAATATACTTGTGTTCATTCCAAATAATCTCAAAACTTGAACTAAGACGTTCAAACAGAAAAATGGGGGAAAATTCGTGTTAGATCGTTTATTGAAACTCTCAACCGTTAGGCAATCTACGCTTTCAGTACTGCCCGTTTGCCCCTTTTCTTTAATTAAAAAGTACAAAAACAACTCAGGGTATCGTCTTTTGTTTTTTATGACATTTTTGTCTAATAATTTTCAGCCTTTTCGCGCCTGAATTCGTCATGGATTGGGAAACAATGAAGAAATCCTTCCGTGAAGAAGTGAAGGATGAATATGATTATGTCACCGAACTATATGATGGGCTATTAGAAAACTCGGGCAGCACTGAAGAGAATTGAAGATTAAATAAGATTAAAAAAAATATTTTAATGGTACAGAACATCGTCGGAAATAAAACAATTTTTTGATTATATTTTTTATTACTGACTAGTGCATTATAAAATAAACATCTTCAGACTAGTTCAAACGTTTTACATAAAATGTGAACCACACTGAAGTCTATAAATATAATCCTTAAAATATAGTCTTCAAGTAGAATTTCCATTGCGAAATAACCGTACAATATTCTTATTCGTTTATTCCAGGTCACAATAACTTTTTGGTACCATTTTAAATTATTCTTAATTACACCGTATCTGCACTGCCGGCACCTCTATACCTAGCGGGGAACGAGGTACACTTGTGGTCACCTAGCCGGCTCCTAGTTACCGGGTGAACGTTAGCTAGAAATAACGTCGACCCCGTGGATACCAGGAGTTTAGTATGTGCTCCACGCATTCAGACCACAGCCCGACACTAGGCGGTGATTAACTCTTTATGGCATTTTCAATCATGTCCAAGAGCTACTCGACGGGCGCATCCATCTAAAGGTAGACAGATGCCACCTAGATGCCAACAGGAAAGGTGTAACAGCTGAGAAGATTGAAATAATTACCGCAATAGATACTGGAGGAGGGAATTAGGTATATCGAACCGCGTAAGACTGAAAACTTGTAAGTTAAATAAATTTCATCACCAGCGCCAATAGTGTCGGGTAGGTGCGCAATTTGCAGATTCGCTTTACCTTCACTCTCCCTTAAAGATACATATTATAATCTCCTTGCCCTTATCGTCGGCAAACCAAGTTTTCCCGAGTATCGAAAACCATTTTTGTGATTACTTGGACTTGGTTTTTTGTGTTAACACATTTTAGCTATATTTTAATAAATATTTCATCAACACTGCTACATATTTCTAGAGACAGAAACAATTACGTCTTCAAATGTTCACTCACGTTTTTCATCCTTTTGTAGTATTCAACATTAAGTATTCAGTGCCACCAACTGAACCGTAAAGTAGATGATTTTGAACTACCGCTAGAATAACTCATTCACTTTTTATGTTTTTATTAAATTGACAGAACATGTGTCACATCAGCGCATTTGACGTTTGTTAGTGACACTATAACTGAGTTGACACTATGACAGCGAAAACACCCGACTTAACTCCGCCATCTTGGGATATGCTTATGTAATAACAAGATGGCGGATAAATATTAGAGGATTGGCCGCCATTAGCCTTGTCAATAATCGCTTTCTATTATGTGTAATATGAAAGTATGAAAGTACTTGCTTGCGTACATACTATACATAGTATCGTTGACCTAAATATATATGACTCTAGCAATACATATAACATCTGTGTACTAAACTTATACATGTACTAAAGTAATATTATATGTCAACGTTTTTGGCCACATTAAGACACCTTAGAAAAATACATGAATCTTTTGTTATTCTAATTTTTATCTCTGGCTGTATTTTTGTATTAAGATCTATTACAGAATAACAACTTTATAATTCACAAGTAGCATAAATTTAAGGCATCTTGTGACAGGATCACTTCTTACTAATTATTAGAAAAAAAATACTTTTTAACCATACTAGACAGATTCTTTGAAATATTTACAGATTATATTCAACCCTATATAATGATCAATGCCTACGGAAATATCAAATACAACATTACCTTATCTAACTTAAAGGAACTAGCTTCATTTTCTACATTAACAGTGTACATAATAAATAATGCATTCCTATAAAAATATTAAAGATAGCAGTGACACTTATATAAATAAAAATTATTTCCCTAAATTAAAGCTCAAGTGTATAACAAATAAATAAATGGATACATTATAAAATATCAATGATTCTATGTTACCGTTATTTTTCTAACAGCTATAAAACGTATTGTCTCTTTTACTCATAGAGAATAAAAGAGATGACAAAAAAAATCATATTTTACACGGAAGAGGTTTCTCTTGCATACAAATTCATTATTTATTTGCTTTAAAATTATTTCAACGCATTAGTTAACTTATAAAGCTAAAATCGTTAAATATTTGGAAATACCTAAATTTGGAAAGGCTTAGTAATGTTTTGCGTTCGTCCTTTTTTGAAAAAGAAGTCTATCATGATATGAGTGCTGGTTATTTTTAATTGAAAATTGTATGGGTGTTTATCAATTAAGGAATAACAACTAAAATTTAAAAAGAATGTCGGGAATAAATAAATAAAAATGAATGATAATAATCACAAATGTGTGTAGAGTAGTTTACGAAAATTTTAAACTTGATTGCAACTCAGAATATTATATTCTATTGCAACATATTGGAGATGGAATCTCTTAACTGTATACAATATAAATGGCAAGAAAAAAGGCTATGTCTAGTAAATGTAGCAGTAATTTAAAGAATTATGAATAGTAATAAGATCAGAAGCAGAAGTCCAATTAAAATCAGAATAACCAGCCATTGACGTCGATCTGTAATATAAATATAACTCGTATAAATAGATGGACGAAGCACATAAATACATTTAAAATCATCTTACATACAAAAGTCTCGTAAAATTTTACAAACACATGTGTAGTAGATGCCAATGGAGGATAGAAAGGATTAGTTGGGTGGAATAAATCACAAATGAGAAAGTGCATGACAGAATAAATGAAAAAGGATCAAATTGTATAATATAATTACTGAAACAGTAGAGGAAACATTTTGAGACATCTGATACGATACCACAATCTTATAACCATGCTAATAGAAGAAAAAGAAGGTAAAGTATGACATACATGCAAAAAATAAAAGTATCAGGAGATAAAGAGGATGGTAGGAAGGGAAAAATGAAAATTGCTGCACCAATAAAAACACAAGATCTTCTTACACACACAAATGTTCAATATGTTTTATCTCATAGTTAACCCAGTGGTAGAGCCCTTTAACATCTTCGCACGAATGGGCTCGCCCGGTGTAATACCACGACCACACAGACAGGCGTGAAGTGGAAGTCATTCCGCGTTTCGTCTGATGAGTGTGCGTTCCGGAGGCCTAATACTAGTCCTCTTCCCCTT
>JAAOEG020000025.1:8610747-8622126 GCA_011763625.2 Papilio bianor | reverse complement strand
TATATGTAGAGCAAATCATTTAAAACTTTGAAGCAATTCTCTAATTAATTAATTAGCCTTTTCTTTATACTATATACTTCACTAGCAGTTCCCATGCACATAAAATTCCATAGGACTGAGTAAATGTTTCACAATTTTATTAAAAACTTTATCATTATTCCAATTGCTTGTTCTTAATTTTCGTTACACAGTAAATCTATGTTTTATTGTTTACATTTCATAACTATCAATTACATATCAAAATTCAAATACTCAATTGACAATGAGAATGAATGAATTTTTACTTTATTTACCCACTAAGCATAATGGCGTGATACCATTTATTCTTAAGAGTAGGGCTTTTTATTACAAGAAGAATTTATAAATCATGTTGGCAACATCCTCCTAAAGAAGAGTGTGTTACTGCTTTATTATATTAATATAGATCGACAAATCAGTTAAAGCGACAAATTGGGAATAATGTTGTAAACCAAGGTAGGTTTAGCCATCAACTATACCTTTACTTCTTTTTTTGTGGCTTCGATAAATGCCCTTCGCTCGCAAATCTCCTTGTTATCAATCTTAAATTTCGATGAGTTTTTCTCAACTATACTTATAATAATAATTTAAGGATTTTTTTTTTCACAAAATGAAATAATTGTTTATGTTATATATTAGTTCAAAATTATAATTAGTTTAAACACTGTCTGTCAACATGATAACAAAATGGTTAAGCATGATTGAACATTTCTTACTGAATATATTCTATACCACTTATTTGATTACAAGATTAATTAAGGAATATTGCATTAAAGTAACTAAAAATAAACACGTTTTGTTTCCAACACTCTATATGCATGCATTAAATATTTTAAAAAGTTATAAATTATTTAAAAAGGATATTAATTGTGTCTTCTAAGTCTTCCAAATCCCATTCAATACTACGAAGTGCATTCTTCAGCTCTGTTGATGTCCACTCAACTTCCGGGCTGTTGGGTACCACTGGTGTTTTTGATAGTTCCTGCCAGCGTAAATAAAGGCCTCGTGTTTTGTTTAATGCCTTGAACACCTCACTGTTTGACCAAAATTTATTGATAATTGATAATTTGTAATTTAATTGTCACCTACTATTTATAGTTAAACATAAATATTGCAATTGAAACATTATTCTTTCAAGCACATTACATACTAATCAATTAAAAAGCAAGAAAAGCACCTAAAAAAATTGTAAACCACACTGAAATTCCATAAAATCAAATCATAAATAACACAAGACAAAATTAGATTTTTAACAAAGAAAACTGTGCATTTTGTAAACAAGATTTTGCGTAAATAATGAGTAATTGTGTAAAGCACTCTTAAAGTCGGTGTTACACCCATCTATCCCGCATCTACACAACTAAATTATGCACTTACTCTTTGACGACGTAAAATGGATCTTCTAAAGTCATCTCAAACAGAAGAACCGAGAAAATATGAGTAGTTGCATGTGATTGTTAATAAAACACAAAAAGCAAAAATAATCAATGTTTATGGGTACAGAAAAAATTACACGTATCAACTGTCCCTGGTCAACCCTTAAAATATCGACAGCTTAAACATACCCCGTGCAAAATCGCTCGATGGACTATTCTCCGTCCTTTGCTAACTCGTATAACTTTCTGCTGATGCAGCTGCGTACTTCCAGTGTCACATCGCGCAGACGCAAAGCCTAATTCTTTATAGATAATATAGCTACAATATCATATCGACATTGAGCTCGAGCAAATGGCACAGTAAGTATTCTTTTCGTATTTTTGCTGATTTTGTAATATTTGACTATTATTTCGATAAGCCAATAGATTTAAATAAAATGTCAAGTATACTAAAGCCATTCCACCAAAGATTAAACCTCTTTAAGCCACAGAGCAGCCTTTTTTCAGAAACCTGTTGAACGCCATTGGATTTTTCTTTCTTTTGTGCTAATTGCTTTCATTATTGAGGGCTAGGACTGTTAAAAGAAAACTTAAAAAAGAATCGTTTTATCAAAATTTGTTGGCTTATCCCCAAATGTAGCACTAAAAAATATTGTGTTCACAAATTTAAAAGTTGCATTTAATTCAACAAGTAAAATTATTACTTTACTTATTGACTGAAACCCGGAACTATGACTATTAAGCCGAATCTTGAGCTCACTTAGAGCTCAAGATTCGGCTATTTTACAAAATACTCCGCTTTACGTTTGTCCCAGAACATTTTAACGATAAAAAAATTTGTGCGTTTCACTTGTGAAATTTCAAATAGGAAAATTGTAAGTGTAAGTGAAAAGTAATTTAGTCGTGAAAATAAAAAATAATGTGTGTTCTCATCATGCTTTCAACATTTTCTCCATTTTGAAGTAGTCTTTATTACGCCCGTTACCTGATTGGTGCAGTACGTGAAGTCTAGATAATCGATAGCCGTGTCTCGTCATATAGAAACTATCCGATACGATATGATTTAATAGTATGGTGGCCGCTGTATAAAATATATCAGCTCGTTGATAGCGTTCGTATTTGATGATGTACAATGGTGTATTACTTAAATACAATGTCAATAAACATAAATTAAGAGATCCTAAATGCCGTTAGCATAATAATCCTGAATTTTCAGATGTTGACTGACTTAACTAAAACCACAATATGGATTTAAATTCTACTAATATTATAAACGCGTAAGTTTGTAAGAGTGTATTGTTATTTGTTTGTTACTCTTTTATGTAAAAACTTCTGAATTGATTTCGAATAAAGTTTCTTTCGGATTTTGGAAAAACACAAATGCTACTTATTAAGCATTTTTATTCATCGCGGATGTAGTCGCGGGCAAAGCTAGTAAAGCATAATGTTAATTTTACATAGTCAGAGGTCAGAGGTAATGGAAGATAGTTGTCTTTGCAGTTATTGAATTTTTATGTATGTTTACTCTGCTCGTTCGCCACTTGTACAAGTGTAATTTTGCTCTTCGTTTATTCCTATGGTATAATAGAATATTGCAATTAAGATTATATAGTAACGAGTTGTGTCATCTTACGGAATTGAAAAGGTGGATAAAGTTAAGATATTTCCTCTATACATTCGTCGACGATTTTGTCATCACTAATTAAAAAGTATTCAAGTATGTATTATACCTGGAGCCTCGAACGCCCTTTATATTGCAATAGTTAAATTCGTTTTGTTATTTTTTACCTCCACAGCTAAAATTAGTGTTTTAAAAGTATCTATGTTGCTGTCTAATCTAATCTAAATCTAATCTAATCTAAGCGATTATCTAAGCTAGTTGGTATCGTTCACTTGGTATCGATAGTAAAGTATTTGGCATAGACAACAAGTGTATATTATACCTGGAGCCTCGAACGCCCTTTATATTGCAATAGTTAAATTTGTTTTGTTTTTTTTTACCTCCACAGCTAAAATTAGTGTTTTAAAAGTATCTAAGTTGCTGTCTAATCTTATCTAAATCTAATCTAATCGATTTTCTAAGCTAGTTGGTATCGTTCACTTGGTATCGATAGTAAAGTATTTGGCATAGACAAAGAGTATCGATGTTACTCTATTTTCACAAACCGCGCATCCCTATTCTGACAGCGACTCACTTCAAATCAAACTTTTGTACGACGAACCTAATGTCTTTGTTGATGTGGTTGATGTGATTTTGAAAAGTGTAATTTACTGAAATTTAAGTGGAAAATGGATTCAACACTAAGTCCCAATGCCCCTGAATTTATCCCAGAACTTAAAAAAGTAACACAAGTATGAAATTTTTATAATTGTTTTACAAAACCTTTTTAATGTTAGCATGTGTTCAAATAATTTTAAGTTTAACTTTCTTTCCAATTCTATAAATAAAATTGATCATTTTTAACGTATTTTATTATTGCACCTTACTACACTGATATCTTTCATATTCTTTAAATCACCACACTGCCTACCTAGCTGCTACCTAGACTGTAGTCATACTATGATACAGGCTGCAGTCATACTATGATACAGGCTGAAGTCATACTATGATACAGGCTGAAGTCATACTATGATACAGGCTGAAGTCATACTATGATACAGACTGTAGTCATACTATGATACAGGCTGAAGTCATACTATGATACAGGCTGCAGTCATACTATGATACAGGCTGAAGTCATACTATGATACAGACTGTAGTCATACTATGATACAGTCATACTAGGTAGGTATCATAGTATAACTTCAGCCTGTATCATAGTATGAATGTAGTCATACTATGATACAGGCTGAAGTTATACTATGATACCTACCTACCTACCTAAACTCCTTTAGAATTTAGAAAATCATTATGACGTGTTCATCATGTTCACCTGCATAGGGTAGTAATCGTTGTCATGATGGAGTATAAAAAATCCACTTTAGACATTTCATGGGGAGTGTATTTCATGGAACTTTAATATTCTTAGTGAATCAGATTATGTCAAAAGAAGTAAGTATGTAACGGCTTGGGCATAAATACTGCCCAAAAAAAGACTAGTCACTATATAATAGTAGTTGAAACATAAAGGATTTACATATTTATTATAACCAATAATAACATCAAAGGAACCAGTGATGTTGCAACCAATATTTGTTATAATTATTTATTAGTTTCAAGGATTTCAAACACTTCTTTATTATGAGAGACTTATGTATATTTTTTAAATTAAACCCTATTTCTTTACAACTCTTAAATAGAATAATGAACTATTCTATTATAATGAATTATTTTATTTATAGGTGATTTTTCAAATAGTTTAGTTAACTACAATGTTGAATGTATCAACTGCATTGTTATTGGTGTGTTAATTAGTGATTGGCATAATTATGTACTATACTTAAGTTATAGGGTTGTGCTAGGATATAGTTTACAACAATAGTCAGAAAAGTAATTATTATTAAAAAATTTGTGAATTTTCGTTTTCATATTTAGTGGTAACTAATGACAATATTCTCAGTTTTATAACTGCAGTCAGATTAATTAGGTGATCTCAATATATATTATTATTATTGGTTTAGAGTAGAAAAAATCTACATTAAGATAATGTGCAAGTGTCCATTAATAAGTCCTAAATGTGAATATCAAAGCAGAACTAGTATAAGCCTACTTGTATGTGAAATAAGATTTGTTATAAAAGAAGAGGGCAAACAAACAATATGAAAATATTTTAATAACACCCTAATTGTTACAGGATGGCTACTTAACAATCAAGAGATCAGTGAAGTCATCAAAGATATTTACAACTGGAAAATTTGATTCATTAAAAACATTTCCAGCATTTAAATCAGTTATATCAGATTTTAGTAAATATGTTACCTCCCAAATAGAAGAAATAGTAGTTGCGGAGATACCCAAAATTGTATTTACGAAAGAGTAAGTTGATTTTTTTATCATAACTATTACTAAAGGTCTTTACTTGCATTACATGTTATTTATTTATCTATTATTTCCAAATATCCTAATTACACTATGACCTTATTCTTAAACTTCTAGGTTTGTAAGACCCCTGCATGTTCTTTCATGTTGGTTAATAAACATATGTACTGTATCTTATATTGTTATAAATTTGAGTTGTTAAAGTCGATATATAAACTCCTAATTCTAGTAAACATAAGTAAAATTCCATACATGGGTACTATTTCATATTTCCATAAGGAACATTATTGTGGGCTGTGGCTGTTACTGCAGTGAAATTATAAAAAAAGGAACACCATAAAAATGTATTGTAAATAAATGAACAGATTCAGAATTTATTACAAATCAACAGCTAGGCTGATATTATCACTGTTAATTTTTTTTCATGGATATCATATTTTAATACTTATTCTATTCCTGATTAAATAATACCTAAAACAAAAAAAAACATAAAAATAGGCCAGCCATTTTTGAGTTATAAATGGTGTGTTTAATACAACTTTGTTTTGTATATATAGAGTTTGTAAGTAAATACTTACAAACTCTATATATACAAAACATAGCTCTATATAACTTAAATAAGAGCTAAGTAAGCATCGGTTACCTTTCTTTTAACAGAGAGGGTGAGCAATGTAAGGAAGAACATATAGTACAAGCAAATAATAACATTTTGGAAAGGGTTAATAGAAACCTTGAAGAATTTTGCAAAATGGATCACTCATCTCCTACGCATAAAAATGATCAAAATATACCACCATCAGAGGATGAACCAATGAATGAAGAGCAAGTGGAAGTGGATCAGTATGATTTAAATTTGGCACAGGTATGTTTCTTAATTTTATGTTTACCCGTAATTAGTGTGACAGTTTATGCAATTATTGTCAACATGAATCTGATCAAATCCCACTCACAACAATTGGCACACAAGATTTTCGTCCTCCTGAAAGATCTATCTACCGTCATTCCGTATATCACTCACTTTATCATGTCAGCTTTCATATACTCTATCCATCTTCTCTTCTGCCTACTCTTAGATCCTAAAAGTTTGATAGCAAAATCTTAAGTATAATCTAAAACATTGTGTTATTTTTCTATATTCTATCATTATAACATATTTATTTTACAAGGTACTGGCAACTGCATCCAATGCCGAGGTGTATAACATTGAAAACATATGGGTCCCAATAATACCCGAAAAACCAAACTATTTGGTACCATTTGAATTAAAACTATTATATGATGCAAGTGGAAAAGCTATTGGGTATGTACTAGTTGATGTTGAATTTTGTTAATCTATAAGTTTTTAATCTGTGGTCCCTCTTTTTGCGTGTATCATGGTGAACTATGGCTACGTAAGTTTTTAGTCTTTGTAGTATTAAATCAAATTATATAAGTTACATTGAATGTCTCCTTATTTCACTTACTGCTATGATAATAGTATTTGAGTGTCATGGGATTAATTACATCTTTAACAAATCCTATAATCTGTCTTCCGTTTGATTTGTCGCAGTAAGTTGGGTAAAATTGGATTCAATTCTATTAAATGTTTAACCCGTTGAGTCCAAATTTATTTGAATTTTTTAACACATTGAATATTTAATATTACTGTCATGTTTAATTCTAACGTCGATTCTGGCTGGTCATCTGTGACTTTGGCTATTAATATTGATAGCGATTCTCACTCGTCAAATATACCCAAAAGGTTATTACTAGATAATTGAAAATACCTAGATTGAGACTTATTATTTACTAGCTGTCAGCCGCGCCTCCGTCCGCGCGTTCTTTTTCTAAAATAAATGATTTAAGTGTAATATAAGTAAGAAAGTAAGAAAATAAAGTAGCCTAAACTACTCCTTATTACATCAGCTACCTGCCAATAAGTCCTGTCAAAATCAGTCCAGCCATTTCAGAAATTAGCCGGAATAAAAAGGACAGATGGACAAACAAAAATTGTTAAAAAATATATTTTGGTGTATGTACCATATATATATTCATATACATGTAGTAAAAAACGGATATTTCAATATTATAAACAAACATTCCAATTTTATTATAATTTCCTTTGATTGTAAATTTTTGTTATGAATGTGGATTTTAGAATTTACGAAACTATACAAATTTAAATATGTATTTTAAGCTTGTTTCACAGATAAAACCTATATCTGTAATTGTCACCTTTATTGATACTAAATTTTAATATTTTCCACTAATATGATGTCAAATTGTAAATTATAATATGATGTGTCTATTTTACTTATATAAAAAAATAATTTTCAGATACGAACATCCATACAAAATTGAGTTGGATGAGTATGAACCGCCATCGTATTTAATTGGCGCCGTTTCTGAGCCGATATCGTTTCCGGCTCCGTTGAAAAATACAAATTATAAATTTGTAAACACATTGCCAGATCTTGAAGAGTTGGTACGCCATCTACGTGAAGTTGACGAGATGGCTGTGGACGTAGAACATCACAGTTTCCGCGCTTATCAAGGTATTTATAAAAAATATATAAAAATTTATATCAAAAATACTTTTATTGCTTGCAGCGTTAATAGTGTAATGGTTAAGTGCCTTATATATACTTTTATATTAATTATAACAAAGTAAACTCTTCAAACCCAACAACATCTGAACTTATTTATTGTTAGTCTAATATCCAACATTCTTACGGTTCTTACATTGTGATACAACCTACATTTAGCGAAGAAATTCAAAGATGTGTGTCAAGTCCACCCGCACTGAGTCTGCGTGGTTGGAACTTGCATTTGGGTCCGAGTCCCTCAGCGGGTACATATAGTGAGCTGTTGATGAATGTCTGATAGATATGTTTTATTAGCTTTTGCCTGCGATAAGCGCGAATTAAAAAAAAACGCTATAAGTAGCCTATATTTTCTATATCTGTGCCAAATTTTATCAAGATCCGTTGAGCTGTTCTAGACATATCTATATATAAACATCCATACATCTAAACACTTCTTATAGTATTAGAAAGAAGTAGGGGGGAAATTCAGAATAATTGCAACTGATGTTTGCATCTATGGATGTTATAGACTTCTTCTAGAACAGTTCTGTTTATAAAACCCTTGTTAAATATATCTTATTGTAAACTATTACATGCTGGCGATTTTACATTTGCAATGTATTTATTTTGTGTGTTGCCATTATTCAGGATTGCATTTCAAATGTATGTACTATGCTTGCAACATTAACATGACAAGGAACACAAATGTTATAAGCCTACCAACCCTGATTATTTCATTCTATTAAATATATATGTCGATAATTCTATTAAAGAACCTTCAATAATAGAATATTTCTTACACTTTTTATCGACTTTTTTCCTACCTTTATTCAATTTTAAACATTTCTTGAAATGTCACATTTGGAAATTTTGATAAAATACTACACAAATAACATCAGTTTATCTGCTTGTGGCCTTGTTTACTTCAATAACATATGACAGTTAAACGCAGTTATAAGTGACTCATAGTCGTAAATAACGGTAGTGACATTTTTTTTCCTATCCTTCTCTTATAAGAAAGGGGTGGAAAGAGGAAGAGGACTAGTATTAGGCCTCCGGAACGCACACTCATCAGACGAAACACGGAATTGCTTCCACTTCACGCCTGTCTTCCGTGTGGTCGTGGTATTACACCGGGCGAGCCCATTCGTGCGAAGATGTTAAAGCGGGCTCTACCACTGTTAAACCTTATATATATATATATATATTGTCACCTTATATATATATGGTCTTTGCCTACCCCTCTGGGTTATGGGTGTGGGTTATGTTGTTGAAGATTTCGCAATGCAATTTCCTGTTGAGCATCTTGCGCATAGCAATTTTTTATTATAAAATATATATATATTTTAGTTAACATAGCCTATGTGTTCTTCCAGACTATCCTCTTCATCTATGCTAAATTTCGAGAACCGTTCAACCGTCAAATTTAGGCTACTAACTAACATACATTCATTCATCCATCTAAACTTTCGCAGTTATAATATTATTAACGTTAAGATTAAGCTAATTAGTAATACATAAGATATACACACGAAGTCAAATTTATGGTCGAAAATGGCATATTAATGGCAACTTTTTGAGCTGGCGCATATAATTAATAATTTTAGATAGTTCAAGAATATGTACAATGTATAATAGATTTTTTTTTAATCAAGTATCAAGAATATTTTTTATCTGTGAGATATATTATATGTTTTAAAATAACGATGTGTGCTGTAAATTATGTATTATCACAATATAAATATAAAATAATCAAATTTGTATATATTTCGATTTGTTTTGTGACTTTTTGTTATATATTTTCAGGTGTAACTTGTCTGGTTCAAATCTCCACATATAAAGGCGATTTTATCGTCGATGCAATGGCGCTGCGGCGACACTTGTATAAGCTGAACTGCTCATTTACAGACCCTAAGAAGATTAAGGTAAAATATGATATACTCACCATCATCAGGTCCCCGTCCCCACTGGGTAAGCCTACCCTAAATTAGGGGTGACTAAGAAGTCAACGACCCTAGCTCAAGGCAGGTTGCAGCAGATCTGTCAGAACATTTTAATTTAGACATAGATAAGAATGAATAAAACCTGAGAATTTTATACTATTTCTAGAAGAAAAATATTTTATATAATCTGTCTATGATAAAGTATAAACTACCAAAATGAGTGGGCAACACCAAACTGATAGCTTTTTAATTTCACAACAGCATAGATAAGAAAGTCATTTTTTCTGACATCAAATTTATATTTAACAATTTTTTTTACAGTCCTTTTAAGCTTTTAATTACATCTGGACTTACTATCATATAATAAATTACAATTATAAATATCAGAAAATATAAAAAAAAAATATGTTAATGGCACCGTGTATAGAATATGTCTGTTTACTTTTTTTTATTTAAACGAAGGCTATTTATTGTAGGTCCTACACGGAGCGGATATGGACATATTGTGGCTGCAAAGGGATCTGGGTGTTTACATTGTAGGCTTATTTGATACCTATCAAGCCGCTATTACTCTTAATATTCGATGCAAATCCTTAAAGGCACTGTTGCAATTGTACTGCAAAGTTAATACCGACAAGAAGTAAGTTACAAGTTTCTTTTTAACTACCTCGAACTTAAGACTTTGTATAATTTTAAAAGTAAACCTAAACCCGGGGATAGTGTAGCTTCTCAATAGTGAAGGAATATTACAAATTTGTTTCAGAGACTATTCAATGCAAACAGTCTTTCCTCTTTAATATTATATATACTAGCGGCTGCTCCGGCTTCGCACGGGTATAAATGTAATAAATCTTGTAGGGTTCAGCCTGCGTTTGTTGCAATGTAATCGGGAAAAATGTAATTATTTACATCACATTAGACACCTCAAAAATAACAGTATTTCACCACTATTTAATGGATGTTATAATACATATAAACCTTTCTCTTCAATTACTCTGTCTATTAAAAAAAACCGCATCAAAATCCGTTGCTTAGTTTTAAAGATTTAAGCATACATATGGGGACAGAGAAATAGTCTTTGTTTTATACTATGTTTGTTTTTTTCATCAGAAGTTAATTTTTAATTTCTCAAATTTATTGAATTTATTGTAGATGCGTTATCTACCATTAATTGACAGTGAAAGAAGATATTTCCCTTTCCTATACGTCCATTCCCCCGCCAAATATAAATTATTTTACTCGGTATAAATGATAATTTGTATTATTGTTTTTTTTTTCTAGGTATCAAACTGCGGACTGGCGTGTCAGACCATTGCCTTACTCGATGGTGAGATACGCTAGAACTGATACTCATTATTTGCTGTACATTTGGAAGAGAATGAAAAATCAGTTGCTGGAAAAGGACCGTAGCGGTGAGAAGGAATTATTGAGAAAAGTATTTAATATGAGCAAAAATGTTTGCTTATCGGTGAGTGATTACATTAATTATACACTATAAT
>JAAOEG020000025.1:8550862-8568559 GCA_011763625.2 Papilio bianor | reverse complement strand
CAAAAATATATTTAATAATCGAAGAGAACAATGGAAGTAAAATGAATCAAATCGACCAAAGTCAAAAACGTAAAAATCTTTTTTAAGAACACTGCAACGGGCAGCAAATTTCATTCAACCTTTGTGTTCTCTGCGTCCTTTATTTCAGTACGGTAGACAAAACAGAATGGCAAATCTCTTTGAAGATAAATTAGTTTGTATGCGACTTCGAAGTTAACATAAAGTGAATGTAAATGGAAATGTAGACAGAAAGTAATCTAACATAGACCGGATCAGACTGTATGATCAGGCGATGTGCGGACGGAAGTTTGTGTGTTATTGCAACAATTTTATAACATGCACCTCTCCACAACAGAGATTCGTATTCGAGGAACTTGGGATCAAGAGTAGAACATTGAGTTTATGAACAATAAATTTTTAAACAAACAGATAACTAATATTTAAAAACTATACTTATCGCTCTCATGTTTTTGAAAAAAAAACAAAGTAATAAACAAGCAATAATATGTATTAATCCAAGTTATTCGTAGTAGAATTTCACAATAAGGCCAAACGAAAAAAGTAAGCAACGTCATGGATAAAACCACCTCTTAGGGCGCAGTTTCATAAGTCGACGTTACACAGCATTCGTGGTGCGAGAGATTTCATGACATAACATCCCCAGAACCGTTTTCATTAGTTAGGGCGGCATTGGATGATGGTCCTTACTTTTGCTTTCCGCACATTATATTTGTCAACTGTCCTTCTTACCGCTTTACCGATAATCTTTATTAGTCCTTGGCGGATGCGGAGACTCTCCGCGATGCAATGTACGCGATGTGAAACGTCCGAGTTATCGACTAATGAAACAGCGCCCTTAGTTATATTGTTAAACAGTACGCCATGTTCAACCGCCGACGATCGCGACAAAGCCGTCCTCATTTCCGCTCAACGCCTACTGTCTAAGCTTATTGATATCGATAAATAATAATTAATTGGAAGTCTTATTACAAATGGCACGAACACATTCAGATCACGTACATAAACGACTAAATAGATTTGAAAGTTCGAGATCACAGGTAGAAAATACAAAATACATTTAGGATCGACTAATCTTATCGTAATATTAAATGAGCTTTTCTACTTTTTCGCTTGAAACATTGTTACGTGCAACGTTACTGAGATCTAATAATGTTCGAGGTATTGATAGTTGATGTAACTACTTTTAAATTGAATTGATACTATTAAGTTACAATCGAGCTCGACGTGTCGAAGTTACTGCATTATCCACTGCCGAAACACCTGTAGAAACACATATTCTAATAAATTCTATAATTCTCTTGTAAAAACAGTGAGCATAACATAATTCTACGAAAGTGATGACGGTGGAAACACGCGGTTATATAAACACGTCAGAATATGGCAGCTACCAGTCCTTAAAAATAGTATAATGAATCTCTCAAAGGTATCTTGCAGCCCTCGAGAGAAGAATAGCTGCCAACACAATGGCCGTCGCCCCCGGCGCCTCACAAATGAAAAATCATACTGCTTCATTAGCAGAAAATATTTCTAAATATAGCATAAGTAGATAACAAATACGCTGATACACCCACTAAGTCGTTCACATGAAAAGTGGTTATTACATTAAAAAAAATTATGTCTGAAATATTATTTTTTGCATATCTACGGTTACGATAAATAACTAATAACTAATTATACTGTTTAAACTTTCGTGAGACAATCTCTCTCTCTCTCTCTGTCCCTAGCTGTTTTCCTACATGGTGGTGGGGTCAGCTTTTCTGCTTAGCCTATTCCACTTCGCTCTATCCTCGACATCTTCGTCAGCGACTCGGCACTCACTAATGTCCTTGAGCACTACATCTTTCCACTACCTCGCGCGTACTCGTTGCGGATCTTGTCGTGCCTTGTTACGCTACACATCCACCTCAGCATTTTCATTTCGGCAACTTGAATAGTATGGACATTCCTCTTAGTCACCACCGTCCGCACCATCGATCGTGCATTCTTGTACATGTCGGCTATGATATTGATGTATACTTCCGGGACATGCTTCTTCCGTAAGCTCCACCAGCACTTTCGTGACACAATATTATAACAAAATAAAAACGACAACGGATTGAATATACTTGAGTTATCCAATTTTATTTTGTTACATTTACTAATGATAGAGAAATGAGAGAAGTGAAATAATTGATTGAAATAAATGTAAAGGATACAAAGACAAGCAGATGGATGATGAGATGGCGGAACATTACCAAAGAATTTATATTTTTTCTCTCCCTGAAAACCCCCAAGTTTCCCATAACTTGTATTTGTGCGAATGTTTTGATACATACAAGGACAGTAAGCATGTTATAAAAACAGCCAAAATCTCTCTAACAAACTTATAATAAGTAGGATTTTGGTATTATAAAGTGTATATTAATGATTACTATACTCTTCATAATTCTTGCATTAATTGAAACAACTGAGATTTACCTATATGTACTGGCAAAATAAATATCATGCTTCTAAAGAAATATAAAAATAAAATCATATTACTTCAGGCTTTTGTAAAGACGTGGATTTTGTTCAATAGAGCCGTCCACATCAATTTTAGCTCGTTCGTTCAATCTACTAGTAAGACACAACAAAATAAAAAGGATAATACAAAAATTCGCAAAGACTATTGGTCCAACATTCGCACATCTATCGCTACAAAACATAAATCAGCGTTAGCATTGTTCAACACAAAATTAAAATAAATTGACAGGAAAGTTGTTTGGAACAAAATAATAAACAAGCTCAGCCTCGCCGCTTACAGTGATTGATACCGCTTCAGTCCTCGTGGAAATCAATATTCAATGTAAACTACGTTATATTTTATGACACAGCAAACATGAAAATTTCAACATTAAGCTCATCGTAGTAAAAAAATTGGTAATGTAAAACAGAAATCTATACAACGATAAAAGGAACATGCACCATCTTATACCTGGACGCCTAATAATAATGCTCTTTCCCTTCCCACACATTTATTATAAGGTAAGGATGGGAAGGGGAAGTGGATTTGACGGAGGAGGGGACGCATAGGAAAGGAGATATTCTCTATTTGAGTGTCTCCTCCTTCAATTACAGGTGTGCAACACATATGCAATAGAGGATGTCTATGGGCAGCGGTTGCTTCGCTATTTTAGCAAATTCAGGGCCATCTTATAATAAAAAAAAATATATATCCTTTATAAAAAACAATATCAGTTTATGTAGTGTTGTTTAAGTATTTCTCATGAGTTCCTAAATCACTGGATAGTTTTTAATGAAAGTTTAGTACGATTTTAAGGACACCACGAAAAGTCTGTATCCAACTTAAATATAGTTTTTTAGTTTTATAGAAACTTTTTTGCTGGCATTCTAGATTGATAATAGTTTAGCATTTTGTTTTTTTGACATGTCGCAAAGCAATGCCCGTTTTAAACTGCCCATATAAATAAAAAATATTTTTTGTATGTGTGTTCTCCGTTCAATTTTTTTATAATTCAGACTTCTGATGTAACTTTAACTTTGAAGTGACTACACGGGTCGCCTTGTATCAAATAAATTAAAAGGGAATTGAAGTTTACGGCATTTTTTTATGTACGTGATATTAATTCCATGGGGGTCGGTATAATTAATTGAGGTGTGTATTGCGTACCTTGCCCATCGCGCGTGTTTGATACCTTCTTTGTTCTCTACTTTCAGATATTTTACTCAAAAATATAGTTGACTTAATAAACTGGAAGTGTTTGCTATTAAACATCATAATCGATGAAACCCATTCATAGTGATAATATAATAAATATATATTTATTACTGGTTTAAGCTTTATTTACATAACTAGCTTTTAACGCGACTCCGTCCGCGCAAAAAAAAAACTTAATTAGTGGCCTATGTGTTCTTCTAGAGTATGTTCTTCATCTATTACAAATTTCATCGTGATCCCTTTGGTTTTTCGGGGATAACTCCAAACAAACATTCATCTATATTTTCGCCTTTTTAATATTAGTAAAATCGAAAAAATGTAATGAAAAATTTATTATATATATATGTATAGATATAGATCAATACATATATTTATAAATATTATATAACTAAAAAACCGAACGAATATATCCTTTCTATAGAGAAATATTCTTTCTAGAAAGAAATACGTCAAAAGCTGCAGTAGTCTAAACATTGTTACCTGTTTTATTGAGTTCAGCTATATAAATATAAATAACGGCAGCTGTTGCATCTTTTTATGTGCCAGAGACTTTAGAGCACAGGACGGGTGGACTTAATGTAAGTTTGTTGGAATAATTGCCCTCGAACGAGACGAGGACACAGTTCATTCATTGTTTGATTCATTATAAAGGCCGTTATGCAGCGTTGCCTGCGGCAATTTTTACCAACGACACTAGTTTACAGTTCGTGTATGGCGAACCTCAGCTGCTTCCAACTGCTTGAAGCGATATGTGCATGTTAGCCTAAATACTTTAAAAAATAGACCAGTATGTCGCTAAGTTTTTCACAAAAGGACAGACTTCAAAATTAATTTTCAATTAAATAATTTCAAATTTCAATACGATCCTCCCTTTTAATAGTTATCCCTTTTAGTACTTATAAAATACAGTTTCAAATATTTTGTTTATTACAATTTTTTATATTTCTATGTGGGTTTTCTTAATACATAGCTATGTACATTTACTCGAATGTACTTTATCTTAATTCTTACTTATATTGTAAAGGCGAAAGTTAAGATTGATGGATGGCTGTTTGTTAAAAGGTATCACCTGAACTGAACTAAACTTATCTCGATGAAATTTGGCATAAACGTAGAACATAATCTAAAAGAACACATAGGCGATGAATTAAGCTGTTTTTTTAATTCCACGCTGGCGGAGTCGCGTGTGACTGCTAGTAAAATTTAAATTTAAACATAAATGTTTTTTTGTTAATAACAAACAATATTAAAAAAAATACCATATAGTATTATATTATATCACACAAGCTGTGCCCATATGACTTCGTCTGCGTGGAAAAATGTCTGGGTTGCATTTTGAATTATTTAAAACGCACGGGCGTCTGACGTCACACGTTTGGCTTAGCACACTCAGGCATATTTTAACAAACTTTATCGATAACCGATTAACGATATCGAATTAACAGCCAAAAAAGATTCAAAGTCTAGCTCTGAAATTGACACTACTCCTATACTACTTTCAACCCTTCAACCTTTCAACCTTTCAACCCCTTACAGACGTTTATTCGCATTAAAAAGGTGCTCATGGCCTTTTTCAGGGTTTAGACTATCTACGTATCAAATTTCTATGAAACCGGTTCAGTAATTTTGGAGTGAAAGCGAGACAGAATTACTTTCGCATTTATATTATTAAGTAAGTAAGGATTATATTTTTGCAGAATTGATTATAATTACTTAACAAGAGTGTGGAACACTATTAACAATCTTAGCATTCAATTCGCATAAATTTCATTCACCATCAGTGAAAAGAACGTTACAATAAGTTTCTTGATTTATATTCAATGAGTCACAATCCGCCGCGTAATATATGGAACCGAAGGCAGATTGATAATAATCAGAAGTCGTACAGCCGATGAATATTATGTAAACCTCGGCTTGAATTATTCGAACTGACATACTCAAATTTGTAAAACAAATATTTACTTCAAACCGTGCAATAAACAGATTTCAAATAACCATTCGATTTTGAAAATAATGTAGTGACATTCATTCAAAACTGCGATGAATTTATATTATGAATCACTTATACATAAGACAGTCTGCTCCGAGCTTCGCTGTTTATCTCCTGCTGATGAACGCCAGACAGTAAATTGTCATGAAGCTAGTTTTAAATAATAATAAACACGTATTCACCGGTTTCAAAAGTGCACGCGGCTCAGGTGGAAGTCGGGACCAGGCTATTGTGCCACTGTGTAACAGCAACAATTGGCCAGTACGCCTATCAAAATTTAGTCAATTCTAAACGATGTAATTGTAGTACAGGAAAGTTTAAGAAGCACTGTGCTTGTGCGTGTTTATGCCTTGCGTGACATGTAGTCGTCTAATGAATAATAAACAGCGTAGTGGCGACTCGCTACTCATTCAAATCTATGTACAAAAGGCAATATTGTTTTTAGCATAAAGCGATTGAATGTAATGCTAAAACGCCTACAATATCGGTTACGATTCGCATAACATTTACGAGAGCGACAGGTACATCCACGAGTCGCGTAAAACTATCTAGATACAAGTTGATGACGGCTGTACAGTACACGCGCCAACTTAAAATGTCACCGTCGTAAGCCTGGCGCAAATCGGTTTGCGTGAGGTCGTTAAAATAATATTTTAATTACTTTTACTGTGACATACACGAGAGTCACTAACGTTATATGTATTTCTTTTCACTTAATATATTCACAAAGTTGTCCTTCACACCGCAACTATCGACAATATTTCTGACTATAATTGCCTGCCGATAATTATCTGGTACTTTGGTATTGGCTCCAAATTATTCAGTACTTATAAATATACAAAGGTAATAATTACAAGTCTATAATCGAATTTCGAAACAATTTCGGTACAAATACATAATTAAACAGTTAACTACTGGGTAGAGCCCGCCAACAGTGGTAGAGCCCGCTTTAAAATCTTCGCACTAATGGGCCGGCTCGTCCGGTGTAAATACCACGACCAAAAAGAAGACAGGTGATAGACAGTGGAAGCAATTCCGCGTTTCGTCTGACGAGTGTGCGTTCCGGATGCCTTATAATAGTCCTCTTCCCCTTCCCACACTTTTCTTCTAAGAAAAGGATGGGAAGGTGAAGTGGATTTCACAGAGGAAGGGATGCAAAGGAAGAGGAAATAATCTCTTTCAGTGCGTCTCCTCCTCCGTCGATTAAAGATAGGCATCGCATCTGCAATTGCGGATGTCTATGAGTAACGGTCGCTTCGCTATTTCAGCGATTATAGGTGGCCGCTTGCTCTATTGCCACCTACAAGGTGAAATAAAAAAATTAACCAAGTCTTTAAAACGGTAATTTTGTAGAAGCATACGAGTATATTTTAACGATTGTAGCTCTATTAATATGTGTGTATGACAATATTCATCATCTTAATAAAAGACTAGTGCCCTGTCTTTTGTTTTACAATGATTTCTTGAATACTACATTACTAACGAATGTGTGAAGACATTTGACTTTTGTTGATTAAATCTCCTCTGGCGGCGCTTGAAGCTGAAAGCTTGCGACCCACCTTCAATTTTAACTGCACTGTCGGGCCGTCAAGTTAAATTGTGTGTAGACCACATTTGTCATTTGAACTGTACAGTTCTCGGTTTTTCCTACGCAATGTACAGTAGGAAAAACTGAAGGTGTGTAGCGGACTGTCATTTTTAATAAACACCTTAATTTTCAAGAGATTTCTTAACTCATAACTTGGTTTTCCTTGAAATTTCCATATATTTTTATTAGTAATTTATATGAAAATGTTTTTTTTTTCAAAGCTTTAAATACATTTAGTATATTACCAAAGTTTTAGTACCCATCATATTATAATGCAACACAAATGTTGCAAAGTTCATCTCCAATTACTTTAAGACATTATCGCATCTATACATATAATAAATTTGTAGTGTCAAAATAACATTTTTTGCAAATTTTTTCTGTCTGTCTGTTTGGCCCGACTTTTATTGGCAGCTAATGTAGTAAGAAGTATCTTAGGCTATGTTTATTTTAGAAAAAGAACGCGCGGACGGAATCGCGGGCGTCAGCTAGTTGTACATAAAAATTTATCCAGTCAATTGAGTACATAATTTCCGGGCCATCGCCATAAACCAACCGGCGACATTTCAACGACCAACAGTACGTAACTCTAGATAACATTTGTAATATTGACTTTGAATGAGTAAGCTCGATTATCAATCGCACTTCTGTTTATTTAATCATAACTATTAATACATATATGTGTTCTCAGAGCGCGAATATAAATTAAAGCTCATGAAATTTATAATACTTGGTATAACTTCATCGAGGCGCAGCGTCGGCTGTCGGGGCGGGAGTCGAGAAATTTGTAATTAAATATTAAAGGCGTCCATACACTGACTGGCGGTGCGGTACGACTTGGGATCTTACACTTGGCGCTTGTTAGGTGTTTGGAATGCAAGAGAATGAGTGAGTGAGACAGCGGGAACGGGCTTCTGTATGTCCCGAGAATGTACCGTTCAGCTTCTACTTACGCAATTTGCATTGAATATTGCTTGAACAGTAGCGCAGCCTATCCATGCTTTCGAATCTATCTAGCATACTTTGCATTGGCAATTGCCACTGGAGTTGGAAGCTTTTGAGGAATTTATTTATATAGAGATAACTTAAGCATTCACCGGCATGAAAAGGAAGTTAACGACTCTTTTATGCTTGAAAGGAATTATAATAGAGACGCTATTCCTAGTATCATTGCAGGATGATTTATCGACAGACTGATAATTTCACTTACACATATTATTGAAATTTATTATAATATTATGACTCCTGAAAATAATATCTTCGATTTTTCCATGCAGTCGTGTTGAAATTTCCGACTTACTGTCGTTCATACTATTCTAAACTTTTTTTTAGTTTATCTTTTTAAGTTTCAGTCTAGTTCATAGTTTATTTTATTTTTAAACTTTAAAACTTTTTGATAAATTTAGTGATTCTATGTTTTTGGTTTAAAAAAATCATTATTATATTAATATTAAGATGGGTTAAGTCCAATAACAATGTTTTGTTACATAACAGTAATTTTACATAAAAGGTCCATACATGGAAATTGGTATATTAGTGAGCTTCGCAGAAGTTTGCAAAGTCAAACAACCATTCTGTAATGGTGCAAATTAGCTCCTTTCGTAAATGTTGAGCAATGGAAATGCCGCGCCGCCGCCGTCAGGACATTTCGATTTAGATGGATGCGAGTATTTTTACCCTTCTTCAAAAAAGTCGATGCCTTGCTCATAAATATATCAATATCGTATCCTTTAAGAGTTTATGCACGTCTATTTTTAAAGGGGACCACTTTTGTACTAAGAATGTAAACAAAAGGCTAAAAGTAATCTTTTATATAAATAAAAATCAATGTTTGTATATCTATGTTGGTTTTGCCTTACGGTCTTCTAAGCCAGTAGAGAGATTTTGATTTAAAATTGGATAATTTTATGAAGTTTCTAGATCTGTCCCTATTTCCACAAGGTCTTATAGGCATATTTTTCTTTTTAAAACTTAACATGAATAAATACAGTTTGATAAAGTGAATATAATATAACTGAGACATGAATTATTATTTGCTGCGCTATATATACGTGAGAGTGAAGGAGTTACAAAGCCATTTGCACCGAGCTCTACTTATCTTGCGACGTCCTAGAGTTTGCCACAGGGACATCCTACAGTAAACAACTGAGAGCTTTCGCACATGCGGGAGACTAGCTACCGAGTGCCAATGCAAATTAGAACGACCAGTACAAAAGCTTTCTGTGCAAAACAATTTACTTTGGTAAAGGAAAATATTTGCTTATGACTTAAAATTCTAGCTTGATTTTAGGAACACGTCTACTAAGTACATATATCTGAAATGAATCACCAATAGAAACCTCTTTTACAAGCGAGTAATATTAGGTCTTTACCTATGAAATTACCGTTAAGTACATAAAAAATTATACGATTTTTTTTCATGTACTTTTATTTATATTAATCGAAATAATTACCCATGCAATCAATGTATCTTTGCCAACGCTGTGGCAGTTTATTGATGCCCTTCTTAAAGAAATGAGCAAGACGGGAAGCAACAAATTGTTCCAAGGCATTTTGTACTGCCTCTCGGGTATTTAATTTTTTTCCCGCCTAGAAGTTATCCAAATTCTGGAAAAAGTATTATAGTAATCTGTAGGCGCAAGGTCTAGTGAGTAAGGCGGATGACGGAGAGTTTTTAACCCCAGTTCTTGCAACTTGAAGACCGTCTGCTGTGCAGTATGAGGTCGCGTGTTGTCGTGCAGGAGCAGCGGAGACGAGCGATTGACCAATGCTGGTTGGAGATATACCAGCTTCTCCAACATTGTGTTCAGTTCTTTACAGTACACATCTGCAGTAATGGTCACCCCGTTTGGTAAGAAGCTGTGATGAATCTCACCGGCGCTAGACCACCACACAGTGACATCACTTTTCTAGGGGTACGTTTTCGTTTAGGGCATTATTTAGGTACTGAACCAGGATCCAACCAACTTGCTGAGCGCTTGCGGTTATCAATCAAAATTCATTTTTCATCGCAGGTAACAATGCGGTTCAAAATTCCTTAATTTGTGTATCTGTTGAGCAGTACAAAGCACGTCTCGACGCATACTTCGCGTTGGCGATCATTGAGTTCATGGGACACCCATTTGTGACGCTTTTTTATCTTGCCAATTTGACGCAAATGGACCAATATTGTTTTGACGCTAAAGTCGAAAGCTGCTGCTAATTCATCCGTAGATTGTGTATCATCAGCTTCCACAGTCGCCTTTAATTCGTGATTGTCAACCAAAGTCTTTGGACGACCGCGAGGTTCATTTTTCAGGTCGGAATTTCCAGAACGGAAGCGAGCAAACCAATAACAGGTGGTGCGTTGGTTTTTAGTGTTACCTCCGTAAACGTCGGTGATGTTGCGTGCCGCCTTTGCCGCGTTGCTGCCACGACCGTACTCATATTCCATAATTACTCGAATTTTATCATATCCATGATGACGAAAAAGATTGAAATGCGATGAAATGTAACACTAATCAATAAACAAATGACTACTTTTGGAAAAAGAATTCCATGTTTTAAAATAATATTAATTTGAAATTAGAATTCTTAGCCAAACAAAATTTATTTTGATTTGAAACGGCCTGTACTGCAGAACGACAATTTTATAGGTAAAGACCTATTATAAACATATGTATAGAACGACGGTGCCAGGGTTAAAGCACTGGACTTGTAAATCGCAGCTCCCGAGTTCGAATTCCGCCGTGTACCAATGTATTTTTCGATTTAGAAGTATACGTGTACATTTATCCGAAGTTCTTACGTTGAACAAAGACATTGTGATACAACTAGTACATTTCGGCGAAGAAATTCAATGATGTGTGTGAAGACAATCCGTACTGGGCCAGCGAGGTTGACTAAGGCCTAGTTAGTCTATCTTAGGGTAGGCTCTGAGCTCCTCAGTTGGGACGTTTTTCAGTGTGGCATTTGATTTGGCACGTCGGGAACGCGACTATTCTTCCACTCATGTCAACTTTAATGCCGTGTATAATATGCTGTAAAATATACTCACATATATCGAGTGCGAACAATCGCATGGCCCGCGCAAGCATTAACAGGAATACCACTCGCGCCACCATCTCGCCGTCTCACGATTTACTTCACCATCTCCGACACCGTAAACCTTAAACAAGAAAAAGAGCTATTAAAATTATACCCCTTTCATAACACTATAAAAATTTTGTAAGACAATAAAAACTAGGTAGCATTTTTCATATATTCGTAGACTTCGTGTTCTTGGAATTAAAAAAAAATGTGTTTACAAATCAATTAAGTAAAAAAAGCAAATCTATTCTACTGGAACCATACACTTTTCCGAATAAAATGCTGTGTATCCATTCTTCAAGACGTTTTATTTCCGTGTAAAATTTTATCCGTTAAGCCATTTCCCAGTCACTTAAGCAAACAGCCATTAAAATTTGCGCATTTTTTAAAATATCGAATAGAGGATGAGACCACAATGTAAATTTGCTATTTCAGATCGTTAGGTACGCTTTATGAGGGTGCGTGAAGCATAAACTACCACGTCAACAAAATCATATCGATTTGGTTTCTAAACTTATCGTTTTTGACCATGATTTAATGTTATTTTGTCTTTATTTTATTTTTATTTTCAGTAGGTTGAGCTAGTATTTTAATGGGTTTGTTTCCACTGTCGCAAATTTATAAATGTATTGTTTCCAGTCATTATTAATATAAATGACACAGATATCTATACATATAATAAAATTGCTGTGTCTTATGTCTGTCTGTCTGTTTGTTCCGACTAATCTCTGAAATGGCTGGACCGATTTTGACGTGACTTTTATTGGCAGGTAGCTGATTTAATTAGGAGTAACATAGGCTACGTTTATTTTAGAAAAAGAACGCGCGGATAGAGTCACGGGCTACAGCTAGTTTATTAATATAAGTATTTCAGTTGAAACAAGTCAAGGTAAGACTAAGAAACACAGTTGCCATAGATCAGTTATCTTCAATGAACTAACCACTTCTCAGACTATATCCACAAATGTTAGTACACGTCTAGGCTTTTGTTTCGAAAAACAATAAAAAGGAACAAAACATAATGGTGGTAGCATAGTGGATAGAAACAATGTCGACAGTACACTTAGGAAAGCACTTGTCTATAGCATCACTAAGACTAAAGAATGAGTGGCGACATATTTGTTAAATTGTTCACAAAGCCATATTCACCCTTACTTAATTTGAAAGTATTAAAGAGTTAAATTCAATATGGGCATTGTATATTGCTATTTTGTTAAACTAATCAATACACTTTATCTGTGTTGTCAGCTCTTGTTATTCCTCACCGAGAGGTTCAGAATGTACACTATGTTAGGGGCGACTAGTTATT
The DNA here is from genome assembly GCA_011763625.2 of Papilio bianor. Taxonomy (NCBI): domain Eukaryota; kingdom Metazoa; phylum Arthropoda; class Insecta; order Lepidoptera; family Papilionidae; genus Papilio; species Papilio bianor. The sequence continues at coordinate 8,555,886 of JAAOEG020000025.1, read as the reverse complement.
AGTCTACCATGCTCATATAGTGCAGGTTGACTGACACATCACTGATTAAATCAGCACCTTCAGATTGAAAATTAGTGCTTAACCCCAGTGCAACTAAACCCAAAAATAATTTGATGCCGTTATAACTGATTTAAGTCTTCTTTTCATACATTTAATGGAATAAGTGGGATACTTTCCCGTTTCATCATTTCTTTATCAGAAACTGGATTTAGGGAAAAGAAAGAATATTGAACTACTGGTCTCACCTCTTAACACCACTCTTTTGTATAGTCATATTATACCAGTTGTTCTGCCAATTTTGGGCCAATCCTGCAGCAGCTTAAATTGGGGATAGCATTATTAGGGGTAGCATATGTTAAGATGGATGTGTGGTGTGACAAGAAAGTATAGGGTGAAGAATGTGTATATTAGGGGTAGTTTGAAAATAGCACCGATTATAGATAAATTAAGAAGCAAAAGGTTAGCGTGGTATGGACATATTTTGCGGAGAGATGACGATCACATTTAATGATAAAAAAAAAGGTAATGGCGTTACATGTGGATGGATACAAAGGTAGAGGAAGACCGAGAAAGTGTGGATGGATTGTGTGCAAGAGGATATGCGTAAGAAAGGTGTGAATTCAGACGGCTGATAGGGATGTGTGGAAAAGTAGTACATAATGTGCCGACCCTCCATAGGGACAAGGGCAGGTTGATGATGATTATTAGGGGTATAATGCTATAACCGATTTAATCACTGTTATGTGGGGTTCCCATTGCCGGTGGTGCTTGTCTCTATTATTTTCAAAGTGAATGTGAGGGATAAAAATATATGTCATTTCAAGTGTCTGTAAAACTGTTTTACAGACACTGTTACTTTTTATATTTCTTAGAAGAATACCCAAAAAAATTGATTAGTTTTTTAAATGTGGCAGTTTTTAGGTGACAAAATTAGGTAGAAAAAATATAAGGTAAAGCTTGCATGCCTTCTATTTTAACTGAAAAATCAGTCAATTAATTGAAATAGTTATAGTTTTACCTACACATACACCATTTTAGCTATATTATTTGACTGTTTCAATAAAATTTAATGTTTTTAGTAGGTTTTATGGAGAACCTGCTCTATTTTTTAAGTAAGTTAAGAGTCTGTAAAAAATAAATAGAATTGAAAAAAATACTTTTGTACTTATTGGCTTATAAATATATTTGTAAACCAAAATTTAGACTGGTATATTGGTTAATTACCAACTGACAATAAAATAATGAAAAGTATTATGATACACCTTGAAAAAAAATTTAGAGTAGAGATAAAATATATAAAATTCAATTCATTTCTAACTTAAGCTATAACAATTAATAATCAAATGTCTTCTTTACTTGTGCTGTCAACAATTTTATTGAATTATAATATTTAAATTTTAGATTTGTTTTATTTTATTTATATTAATCTCTCGCTCTCTCTTAATTAGATTAATAATTTTTATTAAATAATTAACTAGACGGCGACAACTCTTACACTTTGATAACAAAATTTGTATAAATGTCTAATACATCTTTTGAATTTAATTAAGTACCCTAATTATATTTATTCGATGTTATTTATGATTTTTATACCAATTTAATAGCATACCTTTAAAATAAAAAAATACTATGTAATTATTAACAGACGCTAAAAATTAGCCGAAAAATCCCCCTTACAAATAAATAAATAATTATAAAAAAGCTTTACATAATTTCGTTAATATTTCATGCTTATATTGTAAACAATTGAAATATTGAGATAACAGATCGTAATTATTATTTTTTTCTAAAATTGTGAAGTTGTAAACCTAACAAAGGAACAGTAGTAACCAATTAGAAGGCTTGGAAGTTGTAATATATAATATTATAACAAAACAAATATTATAAATTCACAAGTTACGTACCTTTAAGTCTCAGGAACGTAGGTGAAACCCGGGGACATGGGAAATAAATTAACATAACTCTGTCCACACACCAATCAAGTCACTGCTCATCACGCAATATTTAGAACTTTTATATTATTTACCAACAAATATAAACAAGTACACTGTGATGTTTAGTTATGATAATCCATAAAGATAGCACTGTAATCTTTAAAATAAATTAAATATTCTAACTCAGCATCTAAGGCTCGCTCGCTCCAGTTGCTGCCAGATTTGCAGTCCGTGTCGTGTCAAGACCGCGAGATAAGTGTGAAGTGAAGTTGGGTAGAGTCGCTTGGGCGAACGTCGGACGCTATTCGGATAGCTTTTCCAAAGAGTATAAACTATCACTCGTAATCCAAACCTGTAACCACAGACAATTTACAATTCAAGTAATATGTATGAATTTCAATATTAGTTCCCATACAACATTTTTTCTCACATAACTATACAACATTATCTGCCCTTATTTTACGATATTATTTAACTTTAATTACAATTTTCACACAATAACTAAAACCGTCAAATATGAAGTGTCTGTCACTTACGGAATTTGACGTGCCTCTATTTACCTTTTTAGACTTTCAAACGAAACGACTGATATAACTAATCCAAAGAGCTTGACCTCATTTGCCAGACAAATGTTATTAAATATATATACAAATGGTTACAATTAATGAAGTATCCAGATTTTTTGAACAACTCTCAAACTGTCGCTGATTTATAATTTAGTCTGTGGTCTGGTCTTCTCTTCATTATTAAGTCACTAACATTATACACGTTGTTTCCGGTCAAGTCATCAGGTTGCGTTTACTTTTGCGGGTATTTTAAATTCCAATTGAAAACCATCCTACCATTCTATTCGATTTTAAATTTGTTTTAAATTTGAAATAATCATGTAAAGTTTTCCGGTTGAGATTTTAGTTTAAGCTGCAGTATGTATGTAAAGTAATTTTTAGAATATAAAATATAATACTTAAATTTATTATATTTATTTCATTTGTTTGTATTTTGTCAATTAGTGGCAGGGGTAACGCAATAATAATTTTGAAGTAAAGTTAATATTTTATATATTTCAATAGAAATAGAAGAAAATTATTTAATATTTGAAGTAAAAATGGACGCGACAGAAAACATAGTGCAACGTTTTATTATTGTAACAGATATTGTGATGTGTTCTTAATTTAAATCCTTATTTCAGGAACAAATGAATCTCTAATGTAAATTGTGTATTTAGAGTCGATAAATGTTATGCTTTACAAAAAGGGAATCAAGAGTGGCATTACGTAGAAATGCTAGTATTGTGATGGATTTGCTATGTTTTTAATTTTAATTCCCTCATAATATTTATGCACCTGTAATCATTAAATTGATTTGTCATTGCAGTTGTAAATTTTCCATAAAAATTTATAACAGCGCCATCTAGCGTCATCGACGAAGGAATGCGCAGGGGTGCGGTGCTATAGAACCTGCTGAGTGCCTGCGCCTGCGTCGCGTAGCGTTACACGCATCGGTAAACAACGAGTTACTTGGGAAACTACACGCAAGTGCCTGTCACAGCACAGTCACAGTTGCCACTCTTTTGTGGATGGTGCTCTCGTGCGCCCATCGCTTAATGCTTTACAATAATCGGGGGAAGCCGAGTGCTTAAAATATTACCATAATGTAACTAAATAGCAGTGCAACTTCATTATAACTTCTATTCGCCTCTCTTCGCAATTAACGACAATAAACTTTAATACTTTCTAAAACGTATTTATTTCTCCGCGTGTGTTTCCTTTCAAGTCCGCGCCAACAAACCGTGTGTGTGTTTTATTAAATAATAATTTCATAGTTGTTAAGTTCTTCGACATGACCATATCATACGCTGGTGAAGTTCCAAACGGCAGCAGTTTCGGCTGTTTCTGGCGAATTCTGTGCAAGTAAGTGGTAGTTGTGTGTGGGTGAGCGAGGCCGTCGCGCCGACGACTACCTTTGATGGATCGGTCAAAGCCCAAACAGCTGTTTTCGGCGTCCGTCGCAACATGACGAAATTGCAGCTCAACCATTCGTTTACATTCTATATTCTGTACATTATATCATAACAATAGTATACATTGTTACTACAAACCTTGCAAGTTTGGCTAACTTATTAAATTCCCACTTATTAAATTTTTCAAGGAGAGAAAGAGATAGAGAGAGAATCAAAGAATAAAGAAAATTGACATTCCAACATTAATTTTTATTTTAGTGATTTTGTGTTTTGTTTATTTATTTAATGTTTAACAATCATACATTATAAGTAATTATAAAGTTAAAGCTTAAATTTTTTACAATGAACTTTTACTTCAGAAGAACAAAGCATAATAGACAAATAAATGTATTGTCTATCAATTTAATTTTGATGTTAATAACATTTATTTAAGAGCCAGAACCTCAGTTCTTCTTTAGGCAAAACAGATCAAAAAGTTTAACAAGTGACAAGTTATTTAATTAGTATTAGACATATATTAAAACTGATATAAGTATTGAAGTAACATAATTTCAATTCGGATAGGCATCCTGTAGTTATTTTCAAAGTTCTGTTGTAAGTTAGAAATGTTACAAAATGTTAGTTAGTTAATTTTACTCCTGCAATAGAAAAGAGAATATATTTTGATGATTAATAAATCAGACTTCGGAATCTTTCTCTGTGTGTAGTCACTTTAATCTGTTATATAAATGTTAAGTTTTTTTTAAAATATATTACTAACTAACCAATTTACAAATTAATTAAAAACATGTTAAAGCAGACGTTATGGATTGCAAAATCAATTTGTTTATTATAAATAAAAAGAAAAAAATACATAACATGACATAATAATGATCTATGTATTCAATCACATGGGGTCTGTCGGCAAACCCTTTCCCCAAAGAGGCAATTTTATGTAGTTAAATAATACATAAGGTTGTTAAAAATTAACTAGGAGAAAATGAACTATACCTAAAAGATTTAGCTTTCAAATTAGTTTCAACATCAGTTTAGTACTTATGGAGTAAATCTGATTCAGACACAAATACAAATTCATTTCACAAATTATTTGTAATAGTAATAATACTATTTGTATACTTAAAAAGTAGAGA
>JAAOEG020000025.1:8475830-8489356 GCA_011763625.2 Papilio bianor | reverse complement strand
TAGGCAACGCATCTGCAATTGCAGATGTCTATGGGCAACGGTCACTTCGCTATTTCAGTGATTTTAGGTGGCCGCTTCATCATCATCATCATCATGATGATGATCTTGCTCGTTTGCAACCTTGTATCACAAAAAAAAACGATTTCATTTATTTTTTATCAACAAATTATTTATATATATCAAATTATCAATGCATTTTTAACAGCATTTAATAGATCCGTTAACCTCTACGATTATGAGGGATTTGGTGATAGAAAATTACGTATGGGTTCCTGGAACGATGATGATAAAGGTAACACTAACCTAATTAAAACTAGAATATATACGTTAAAAGTGAGGCGTACATTTTATAAGACTAAAGGTTAATGCGCACTGATCCATACCTCGCCCATCCGACACCGATACGCTCTGTCACGGCGAGAGCGTACATGACTTCGGGATTGAGCATTTGCCTTGTAATCTGCAGGTCTTTTTTTAATAAATAATTTCATATGTACATTTATCCGACATTCTTACGTCGAAGGAAAATATCGTGATGCAACATCGACAAAGATATTCAAAGATATTTGTTAACTGAATCAACCTGCATTGGTCCAGCGTAGTCGACTAAGACCTAGTAACCCCTAACTTAGGATAGGCTCTGAGTTTTATTAGTGGGGACATATAGTGGGTTTATGATGATGACATGTTTCAGAAAATTTCGGAGAACCATACAATCTGTACGTTGTTAATTTAATGGACAGACCTAAGTGTGTTAATTTTATGGCTGCTGTGGTGGACTTACGGAGTTATGAACATTGTTTTACTTTGCAGGACACGAGTCAATGTAATTTATGTAAGTATAGTACTATGTATAAAATACAGCCGTGAGCAAAATAAAGGGCTATTCGATTTAAGGCTATTTCCAATTGACCTGAATTTGTAACTTCATAAAATTTATATTGCGGTAAAGGTTCGATCGATGTTATTTATTTTCAGTACTTAAGCTAAAAATTCACCTAAAATACATTTAAGATATTGATACTAATTAACGGATTCTTGTTAATTGCTATTAAATGAAGGAAAATCATTAGATATAAGTTATTTCATAAAATGTTTCAGATCATGGTGCAGCACTGTTAAACGATTTCGACGTCTTCGGTATATTTTCATGGGGAGAGAGACAGAATAAGATATATCCCTTTGTAATATTAAGAATTTCTGATTTCATAGATTTTCTGGAAGATGTTATTATTCTAAACAAGGCCGTATAAATACGGTTAGGTAACACAAAGAAATATGATTATAATCATCAGATGTATTTTCCGAATAAACATTGAGGACATTTAAAGTTTTCTAAACATTTTGTACAAACCTTTTTTGACGTCTGCCTCGAGCCAAGCGTCTAAAAATAATAATAAGTTTCAGAAAAAATCAATGCGTCTGACAGTTTAACAAATTGACCTAAGACTAGGGGAACAATATGAACATTTAGGAACATCACGACCACACAGACATTAAGTGGGAGCAATTCCGCGTTTTGTTTCATGAATGTGCATGCAGCAAGCCTAATTTTGATTCTATTCTCCTTCCAATCCACTTCTTGTAAAGAAGGAATGGGAACAGGAGGTGGATTTAGCGGGTGATTGGACTCCTAGGTGTTGACTAGGTAGGGGAAATAAACTCTTTCTTTGCGTTCTTCCACCATTCATTAAAGGAGGACAATGCAACTACAATTGCGGTTGTCTCTGGGCAGCGGTCACCTCCCGTTTTTGGCAAATATATGTGGTAGGCTCAAATCAAATGACACGTATGAACTCCTCGAAAACCGCAACGCATCTGCAGTTCTTCTGCTTTTGCGGATGTCAATGTCCGTCGATGATCATCTCGGTGTTAACGCTATTCGTTTACCGCATTCCTTTTTTTTTAAAGTCATTCAAAATTGGTAAAGTTGCTTAGCCGATAGCCAAATAAATTACGTAGGTACTCTCATTAGTTCGGCAAAATATTTTAAATTTGCATTTTAAGTAACAAAGTTAATTATTTTTAAAACAGAATACGGAGAAAACATAAGATTATTCTTTAATTTACAATCACACGTTGCGTTTACGGCAATTTTTCGAAAGTAAAAATAGCAACATTTACTCCTGCAACTGCCATTTCTACATTGGTAAATTTATGACGCTGTCAAAATAATACCTTGAGTTTTTTCTTGTATCGGACCATTAATGCATAATAATGATCCCTTATAAAAGCCATTTTTGATTCGAAGATTGATAGTTTACTGACACCACAGATTACAGATATGTAGCAAGCTTTGACTGACACCGTCAAAATCAAGGCAACAAAGTTGCTGAATGTGGCGGATCATAATGGCCTCCCAAGATGGCGGTGCAGTTAGCAATTGCAGCGCAAAAACAGAACACATGCAACTAGAGCTGTTCTGTTCTGTTCTGTTTCTTGTTTATGGCTCTCCCTCAGCTTATTGGGCGAGTGTCGAGTGTAGAACATTGAGTTACCATTTTAGCGACGGCCAGAGTTACCAATAAGAAAAAAAATCTAAGTTGTTTCCAAATTATCCCATGTTAAATTCAAAAACAAACTTTACTTAGTTTATACAGCATATTTGTTTGGTAAAATATTTTAACACTATTATCCCAATTTCAAAATCTGCTACAATTCTACGGAGGTTTTTAAGTTCTGCCAGAATTTTCTTATTTTCAGTTTTGCAACACAATTTGCTAAAGCTTAAATTGGGGAGCCCAATTTAAGCTTTTAATATCAGCTTCCCAGCTGATTCTGCTAAAATCGTAGAATTCTGCACAATCTGGTCACACTAATTATGACGTTGTCAAGATGATATTGGCTGTTTACGTATTCTCCAATTGACATTAGAATATTGTACTGTAACATAGTCAAGCAGGTTGTTTAGAGTTTCACTTATGCCTAACAGGTAAGATTACTGCTCGGTATACAGAAAAATTTGTCTTCTAATATTTCTCTAATTCGTTGACTTATTAGGTTGACATTTACATCAGAGATATTGTGCAATCAAGCAATTTTTCTTAGTTTATTTTTCAAAAATCCCTACATTTTATACTTGCAGCAACGGTGAACGCATTCATTTTAAAATCGATGTTACCATTTTTCACTGGTTTTTGCGCATAACTAGTTTTTAATTTGTAATACAATACGAATATTAATTTAAATTTTGGTATTTCACAAAGTTTTTTTACAAAGATTTTGCGAAAATATTTTTTGGGAAAACTGATTATTGGGAAATTGTGTTTAATTAGGTAGAATATATGTAATACAACGTTTTTAAAAATAACGGCACTATATTTAACGCTACTTTTATAGTAAAGAACTTTTATGCAAAAAGTGTTTTATACATAATTATTTATAGCATATTAGTTTTTCTTCTAAAACAGAAGTAATGGCCACATTTGACTAATTTCCTAAAATAGAGAAAAACAAATCTTTGATTGGTTCGCGATTTCAGACAAAAACACATACAAAATTTCTAAAAATTTTATTATTTATGAATGTATAAGCCCAATATAAATGTTAACTTATCTTAAAACTAATTATTGCACTTCTCAATAAAATTGAACAATTTAAATGGCACGATCATAGTCGCGATTATCTTGACTAATCTTGACATTCAATATGGCGGCATGTCGTCAGTGCTGTGCTGTGTCGTGGTGAGATTTTTTAATTTATTGGTTTTGTAGCTGTTCCTTGCTATTCGTTATCCGTTAAATTTTGCAAAAAATATCTTTGAGTAATTTATAAAATGCGGCTTGCTATTTACTTTAGGTGATTTAGATAATTGAGTTGAGGGGTGGCGAACTTCGTTATAATTTCTGTAGACATCTAACTACATAGCATAAAACGAAGAGCAGCAGTACTTCGACGCTATATTATGTCGTACATATCCACTACATTATACTTATTTACGTATTTCAAGTGCAGTTCAATGTCGGTATAGTGGTCGTCAATTGCGGCCCTTGTTGGATGGCGCTTTCGATTTTTCCATTTCTCAATTTTCGTAACGTATTATACGCGATATATAAATGTAGTACCGCTCTACACTATAATTACCTATATTTAGATGTAGTTCCGATTTGTAATACGTAACAATAAATAAAAATTTGGGGTTTATTATTGCAGTTTTTTTTTTATTTAAATAATTGTATAACATTATTGTTTGCAGAAAACAGTTATTCTAAATTTAAAGGTTTAATAAATGTAAATTTTTTTACATATAGGGAGTCAAGTTTAACAAAATATCATCAGTGAAATAAGCACTGCAGCAGTGCTTCGATTCAGCAAGCATTGAAGACATCTGAGGATATAGTGTGACATGACCCTAACTAGTTTTAATCTTCAATGTTATTGGTGATAAATTGTGACTTTACAAGAACTCAATGGTGTTCTGAACTTGGAGAATTAGAAAGTGTGATTTGCTTTTTTAAACATATATACCATTATTAGGAGTAACATCATACAATTACAAGTTTCTGTGATATATTGGTACATAAATACTGAGTTTTTCGACCTATATACAAAGAGAGCAATAAGAAGAAATGTCCGGTAATCCTCAGTGGAAAATGTTCCAGCCGTCAGATTCACACTCCTCCCCCTTGCAGGATATTTTAGATCTTCAGCACCCCAATATGCAAAACAAACAAGTGTTCCGTACTGGTGAATATTCTTATATATTATGTTTATATTTTTGATACTTAAAAATTATTTATGTTTTATATATGTAATAACCATTTCTTTTTTTTAATTAACTACATCCAACACCTATTATTTCTAACACATCTATCCAAACTATTTGCTACTTCTATCTATGGGAATATTTGTATAAGACTTCTAAAGCAACAAACTACAATAGCTTAGCTTACTGTAGAAACTGTATTTGAGTTCCGCTTTGTTTTATTATTTCATTCATCATGATTTCACACCTACCAGTTTGTAAAATGTCATTCATTAAATATTTCTGTCACTTATGCTTTACAGCAAGAATAACCACATTTATAAGACAATTACACCCGGAACCTTTAGATGTGACAGAGATTATGGATTTTAATTTGGCACATCCATTTGGTCTTTGCAAACATTGTCACTTCATGTCATGTCCATGTATACTTTCATACATATTTGTTAAAAATGTACTTAATTCTGCCTTTCAGTATAATTTAGTCTGGGAGAACTTTATCAAGTACTGTCACTTTTGTAACATCTATGTCTCGTTTTACTTTAATTTTTGAAAATGGAACACGCTAGAAGTACAAATCTTATCTTGTAAAAACGTCTTATGTTTTTACAAAAAAGTGTGATATATTACACACATATCAGAACTGACCAGACTTTATATGTTAATAGCTGTCCCCCACGGGTCCGACCGCGCGGTTTTATAAAAAAACATAGTATGTATGTGTTCTCCCAGACAAAGTTATATCTGTACCCAATTTTATTGAGATCCATTGAATCATTTTGGAGGTACTTTAAAACAAACCTCCATCCAAACAGTTGAATTTATAATATTACTGGTCTCCTGGTTTTAAGCTACCTCCCCATCAATTTTCATCCGTTTTGGTACAGCCATTCTGAGTTAATAATAGTGTAGCTTACAGAACTTTCTTTTATATACAGAGATTGAATTGGTCTGAATTGTGAATGTAAACCATTCTCGAGTCCACTTGAAGGCACACAACATATTTCATTGTCATCAGTCCAGACATTTAGGAGCTGTGACATATACATGCACAAAAGAAATATATGTATATAAAGATTTAATCATTTTAATGCTGGTTAGATATGATATTTTGATATGACATATTTATATATATAAATATATATGCTGTGATGGGGAATAAATATATTGTAATAATAAATGTATATGGAAAAAAGTGATGCGAATATTTACTATCAATTACACAATTGTCAGAATACAAATACAAAATTTGCTGGCGAAAAATATTTTGCGAATTTTTTTAACTTGAGCGAATGAAGTAGTCAAAATAACAATTTACTAATATTTTAAAAAATTTAGTAAAATTTTGTAAAATTTAATATTAATTTTATCACAGGTATAATCATGTCCTATTTTGGTTTGATTTTATAAATTTTCTGTTTGTTGATATAAAAATTTAAGTTTGTTTTTTTGATATTTTATTATTATGCATATATTTGTATCCAACCAGCGGAACACAATAGATTGCTAATTATGAAAACCTAGTAATGTGGATTTCATAACATACAAAAATCAATTAAACTTGTGTTTAACATTTAATTCCTTTGAACAAATTAAACTGAACATCCTAAAAAAGGATAACATATAGTACAATGAATAAAACTTCCCTAGCTTCCTAATAATAATATTGTTCCTAATAATTATTCGAAAATTAAAAATAAATCCTCATTGTCATTTTACTCATACTTTAGAACATTTGTATTCACTATGTTCACTTTCATATTTTTAGTATCGATATCACTAGTTTATGCACTAGGCATTTATAACACAGCTTCTAGGTCCTAGCTGCTAATAGTCTAACCAATATAATCATATAATTTTTAAATAATTATAAATTATCAAGCTAATGATTATTATTCATTATAGCAAAGACACTGGTAAAGGGTGGGTCTAATTCAATTTCTCCTGTCACTTCTATTTTCTAAATTAAAATTTGTTCCTACCCACTAAATAACTAAAACTTCAGGTATAAGTTACCCACTTAAGTTGTATATAGTAGGCAAATATTTATTATTAAGGAAAGATTAAACTTATCTGTGGGGGGCATAATTTTATTACATTTCTTATATTTGAAACTAAAATCAAATACAATTAGAAGTAAATTTAGAGTAAGGCTCTAGAATAATAATAATCCAGTTAAAATCTGATTGAGGTCTGCATTTCTGCTTGTTGCCCCCTTCAACACCCCAGTGTTTAGAGTAGTATTTACCAGTAGAAATTTATGGACCATATTTATTATATGCCAATGTACATATTAATGTGAACTACGGTAACATATTAACATGCTTGGCTCAAATTCTCCCTACTTAATATTAGAATTCGGTTTTGTTACAAGTGCATGACAATATATTGTTTGTTGCCTATTTAGATTGTTGATGTTTTTGTCTAAAGGTACTTACAGCAGTGAGTATCCTAGCTCGCCTAGAGATAACTTTAACAATATGAATAAGTCAAGCGGTGGAAACCGATATCCTCTGAATAACTATAACCTGGACGGCTGCCCAATGGGGGACTCTGCTGGTGCTTATTCATCCAGCTCAACCAATAATGCCTCGTCCAATTATGATTCCATGAACTGCCCTTCGATAAGGGAAACTGGAATAATCGAGAAGCTACTGGTAAGTTTTTTTTTTTTTTATAAAATGTCATAGTATACGACACTGCGGAGTTTAACATCACGTTGAAAGATAATTCTCCTTTTATTATTAAAAAGGAAGTGAGGGAGGTATGACTATACCAGTATATTATAATATGTTAAAGTACTATGAGGTAGTAAGTATTAGTACAATGCTGTGTGTGTTATATGTGATAACTCTATTTCAGCATTCGTACGGTTTTATACAATGTTGCGAGAGACAGGCCCGTTTGTTCTTTCACTTCAGCCAGTTCAGTGGCAATATTGAACATCTTAAAATTGGTGATCCAGTTGAATTTGTTATGAGCTATGATCGACGCACTGGGAAACCTATCGCTTCCACTGTCACCAAGATTGCTCCAGAAGTGGTATGGTTGAAAACAAAAACTATTTGCATATTTATAATTTTAAAATGAAGTTTTTAATATTGATTTGATTTTGATGTTAATATATATTAAGATTTGATATTATAGGTTTTAAGTGAAGCTCGGGTAACGGGGACGGTAACAACTGAAGTGAAAGGTGAGGGCTCTGGTGATAATACTGGACGCATTTCATATGAGAACAGAGGTGAATGCTTCTTCTTGCCCTACACAAAAGATGATGTAGAAGGTAATGTAATTCTACACACTGGCGATGCTGTTAGCTTTCAGATTGCAACCAATCAGAGGTAAGTCAACAACATTATGTTAACTTGCATAGTGTAAACAATATTATTTTAATAATTCATTCTATTTTAGGGGGACTTTGGGCGCTTGTCATGTAAGATTTGAAAATCCTGTACACCCTGTCAAATATCATGGTGTAATATGTTCAATGAAAGAAAATTTCGGTTTCATTGAACGGGCTGATGTTGTTAAGGAGATTTTCTTCCATTATTCAGAGGCAAAGACCAAAGAAGAGTTGCTGTTAGGGGATGATGTTGAATTTATCATTCAAACTAGAAATGTATGTGTCTCAGAGAATAAACATCTTTATCAAAAATCTTCTCTTTCTATGGAAATTTATTTTCTTTTACATCCAAATAGGGTAAAGAAGTTGCGTGCAATATAACGAAGCTGCCAAGTGGTTCAGTGGTATTCGAAGATGTTGGTCCTGAAATCAAGAAGGGTCAAGTACTAAAACCTCTAGATCGTGGAAGTATGAGTCGCGCTCAACAAAATGATCCTCTACCTGGAAGAATTAGATATCGTGCGGAGGACCATTCCGAAGTAGAGGTAATTATTGTTTTCTTTAGTTGTATTTAGTGTCAACGGCTTCTTCCAGTAGCTCACAGGAATACTTTAGAGTTACATTGTGTTTGATTTGTAAAACAGGTCCCGTTTGGGGATAAGGATCAAATTGGAGAGTTTACACTGCGCCACGGCGACTGGGTTCAGTTCCAGGTTGCCATTGACAGGAGGGACCAACTTAAACGTGCGACGAATATAACGTTACTTGAAGAATCTTTCAATGTATCCGGAGAAAGGTAAGACAAATCAATATAAAGTCTTTTGCGCGTTTGTTAATGTAAGAATATGTTTTTAAATTATATTTTGTGTACAGACGCGAACAAGGACTCGTCAGTTCTCTGAGGGATGGATTCGGTTTTATTCGTTGTGTGGAAAGGGAACAAACAATGCTTTTTTATTTTACTGAGGTTCTCCGCCTCGGACGGGAACTTAGTGTTGGAGATGAGGTAAGATGGCCTTTTCAACAAAAGTTTACATTAATTTTTTTACAAAAATCAATACTGATTAAATTTAAATATGTTAGATTTTTTTTTTGATGTTTTGATATTTCTGTTTAGGTCGAATTTACTGTTGATCCCGTGTCGACCTTCTCTAATATGAACAGTCGTCAAACTGCAATACGTATTAAGCATTTGTCCCCGGGGTCTGTTAATTTTGAATGTTTAGTTGAGCGTGGCATTCGTGGAGTTGTGACCAAGGAGGCTCAATTGCTTACATCATCTTCAAGCCCCAATAGAAAATCGTCCATCGTAAGTATTTTATACTAAAGTATACATATTTTTAAAACATGTTGGCAGTTGAAGGCCAACAGAACTGCGCCGCTGCCAAGATATATAACAACCTATGAACTTTATATTTTAGGGAATATTTTTTTTTTGTGTTTTGTACAGGATTATAATGGCCTTATTACTGCACAAATAAATGGAATTAAGAAAGTCTTGCCTTACACTGCCAAAAAATGTGAATCTAAGATGTTGCCTCGTAACGGGGATAAAGTTATTTTTGATCTTTATCAGGTGTGTTTTATTTTATTAATTTTCAATATAGCAATGCAAATTTGTTATAGTATATATTTAAATGTTAATATATATAACTTGATGATTATGCTTATTATATTGAATTATTTTTTTCCAAAATATAAATGACATTTGGATCCTTAATACATATTACATACTATTTCTAAAACATTTCAATTACTTACAGATAAAAAGAACTAAAGAATTGATTGCGATGGCTGTTCAAACCCAGCATAGTCTTACAAATGGTTGCGCCATCTCAAGTAGCCGTCCTATTATGAAGGGATTTATCGCTGCTCTTAAAGATGGCTTTGGCTTTATTGAAACAGCTGATCACACCAAAGAAGTCTTCTTCCATTTCAGGTATGTAAACTAAATTTTGCTGCTGAAGTATAATAATTTAAGACGATAGGAAAAAGCTATTTAAAATTAAATCAAATGATGATATACAAAACTCGTCTTATGTAATATGATGCCTAGTATAATAAAAAATTGTTTTGTCTCTATATGTCACCCTTATAAAATTATATCTATAAACAATGGTTTTTGAACCAAAGTACAAACGATGTTTTGTATTTGTAAGAGAAGATTATTGTTTACCGAAGTATTTTATGCTGTGTAAAAAAAAGTGTTTGATACGAACACTTTTGATACAAACTTTTTTTTTCCATTGGTTTATGCTTTGCGTTTGCTGTGTTACCTTCAATATCATACAAGTCTCCATATTTATGGATTAAATTCAGTGATATTCAAATTTACATGGCCCAAGGTTCCTCGGGTTACGATTTACATTTTGTTTTGGGAATACACTTCATTCTGAAATACGTCTTTTGCGTCTTATTTTTGACATTGATTGGTGACAAAAACTGCGTCAGATTATTTTTAGCAAAACGTACTAACCTTGCGAAAACCTTGGATCTCTGTCTCAATTGTAAACATTGGTACCTCAATTTAGGTTTATTTTGTTATGGTTAAAATGTGTTATGTGCAACAAAGGTTATTAAACCTAACTTACATATCAGGCTAATGAAATGTTCATAGCAAAGTTATAATGAACTTGACACCTTTTCTCCACCACCCAAACGAAGTCGTGTGTGCCAACTAGTAAACACATTTAATATACAGTTAAATATTCAATAAGTTTATTCATAGTATGAATAAATTGAATTTAAAGGAAACAACAGTCCGAGGGAGCCAATGCAAAATGAAAAGTCGTTACAGACGAGACGAGAATTCATGCAAAATAAAATCATCGCGAGTTAGGCCCGGAATGGGAGGAAGAACTAAAAGGGAAGAGGAGGGTCATTAGAGTCAACATTGGACGCAAATTCTCCGTCTATACACTGCTTACATGCAATGAAACCTATGTCCCTTAAAATAATGTACTCTACGCCGTCGTGTTAAGGCTTAAAAAACTTTCAAATTGTGCTAAACGACTCCACACATGATAAAACGCAGTGTTGATTGCGTGTCGGTTATTTTGTTCGTTTTCCCCACAGTGAATTTAAAAGCAGACATCCAATGTTTTTGACGGTATAAGACGTCATTGCCAATTTTGGATTTTCACTCTCGGATGTGCTGTTTGTTTTAATTTAATTTGTCTGCCATCAGTTTTAATTCATTGTCGCATTCGCTAATCATGAAACTTCGATACGAAGTATATTATTCAGTTGCGTTTATATCTATCAATACTGAGCATTGAATAAGTATTTATAGCCTGCGTCGTTGTTGACTGAGGCGATGCAGATCGTCAATTGAATAAAAGGATTGTCCTCTTATTCAATTCAAGAGCTGAACTATACAATGTAAATTTAAATCGCAACTTGTATAACTTCCTTTTTATGACCATTTATTTTTTATATGCTTGACTTCGTTAGGGCAAGATGCATTTTGTATTTTTGTAAAAAATAATAATATTTTCATTTAATGAAATGCTTTCTTTAAAAAGTCGCTACAATAGTAATATAATACACACACATGTGAGAAAGTGTTAGCGCCCTGGTATACTACATAAGCTACGCACAACAGAATTTTAGTGCCTAAAGAAATGTGGTACGAAGCGTACTGCGTAGCGCGTACCTGACCACCAATAAGATTGACACACGGTCAGATTCTATATAGAGTGTATAATGTTACAAAATAATCTTTATTTTCAGTAATTTAGAGGGCAATCCTGATAATTTAGAATTGGGGACAGAAGTGGAGTATTCGTTGGGACGCGTGAACGGATCGGGGGGAGGGTGTGCTAGCGCTGAGTTTGTACGACTTCTGCCGAAAGGGTCTGTGCCAATCGCTGAACCTCTCGAGCCGACTATCAATGGCACAGTGACCAGGACCCTGCGTGCCCTCAACCCTGATCAGGCCCATTATTCTGGTAACAATCTATGGTTTTTTTAACGACGTGTATCAGGAACTCTCCACCATAGGTGCCATAGATAGGTAGGATAGTCAGGCGGGGCAGTACTTTACTTTTAAAAATATTAGAAGCCAATATCTTCGAACGAATTGGCCGCGTCCACCACAATACCACGACCACACAGAAGACAGCCGTCAAGTGGAAGCTATTTCGCGTCGGAGGCCTAATTTTAATCATCTTCTCTCCAACCGCGAATGATGGGAAGGGGAAGAGGATTAGGCGGAGGATGGAATGCATATATTTAAGAACCTTTGTCTGTGTGTCCTTTCCTCTGTGGATTAAAGGTAGGCAACACATCTGTAAATGCGGATGTCTTTATGCTGTGGACACTTCGCTATATCGCGTATTCTGGTGACCATTCGCTTGTTTGTCACCTTGTACTATAAAAAAATTACTGTATTTCAGCAGTACTCTGTTTGATGCTTCTGGTATTTTGAGTAACAAACATAATGGTAGTGGTTTGTAGAGAAAAAGATTTTAGAATTCTGAGAAAGGCCATTAGAAGTTGCCTTTTCATGTCAATTTTGAAGGTCCATTATATTCATTATCCCTATTTTAATATATTTCATGTATTATTATACATTATATGTTTTTAGGCATGATTCAAATTGAAGGCGGTATGACATACGAGTTTGGTATAATGGGTT
Source organism: Papilio bianor (assembly GCA_011763625.2). Classification (NCBI taxonomy): domain Eukaryota; kingdom Metazoa; phylum Arthropoda; class Insecta; order Lepidoptera; family Papilionidae; genus Papilio; species Papilio bianor. Next base: position 8,476,666 of record JAAOEG020000025.1, on the reverse strand, counting down.
TGGCATGCAAGAGGGAAATCCTGCAGGTTGGTGACCCGGTCACTTTCCAAATAGACAAGGAGAGTAGAGCTACTAACATTGTGCCTATCAGGAAGAAACGGCGCGCCATTGTTGATGCTGTCAAGGGTATTTACATTTATTATTTATTCTTGTATCAAATAAGATGAAACGTACATTAATCTTTATAATATAAATGCGAAAGTTTAAACGGATGGATGTTTGTTAAAATTTCTAGCCTAAACGGATTTAGATAAAATTTGGCATAGAAGATAGTCTGGAAGAACATATAGGCTATTAATTACGATCTTATCATTCTACACGGACGGAGTCGCGAGCGACAGCTAGTATAACAAGTGTATGTGCTCACTTTTAGGGTAATAATTTGTAACATTTTCAGGTGGATTTGGTTTCTTGTGCGTGGAGTCTGAGGATAACCGTCGCCTGTTCTTCCACATGTCGGAGGTGCGCGGCAACCCCGCTGATCTGCAGACCGGAGATGCTGTGGAATTCGTCATGCTTACCAACCAAAGGAACGGCAAGTGCTCCGCTTGCAATGTCGTCAAGATCAGGCGAGTTACTTTTATATTTAGTAATTTAGCAGCGGTTCATAATACCAGATTTGTATGACCTTCATATTTAGTAATTTAGCAGCGGTTCACAATACCAGATTTGTATTACCTTCATATTTAGTAATTTAGCAGCGCTTCATAATACCAGATTTGTATTACCTTCATATTTATTAATTTAGCAGCGGTTCACAATACCAGATTTGTATGACCTTCATATTTAGTAATTTAGCAGCGGTTCACAATACCAGATTTGTATTACCTTCATAT
>JAAOEG020000025.1:8384208-8400597 GCA_011763625.2 Papilio bianor | reverse complement strand
ATTGGTACATGGCGGGATTCGAACCTGGACCTGCAGATTGCAAGTCAAGTGCTTAGCTCCTGAGCCACCGACGCTCTGTATGTATGTAATTTAAATTTAGTTTTCTTAGGACAAAGAATAACCTCATCTAACCGGGTATCCACGAAGAGTTTCTTGAGTTTTGAGTTTTGAGAAATTTTCTGAGTACGTAATCACAATCTAGACCCCATCCCATCCCTCATGAATCAGAAATAAGCAACGCAAAGAGCCCCTTCCCCTCTATAGTGCTTAAGTAATACTTAAACGGCACCAAGGCAGCCTTTAAACAAAACAAACAGACGAATCGAGAACGTCCTTGTTTTGGAAGTCGGTAAACAAGACCAGATGCATTGTGGATTCGAAGGCTAAATTGTCAACAGATTTAATTCTGCCATTCATCAATGTATCTCACGTGTCAAGTTTGTTGTTTTCAAACCAAACATGTTTTGAAGTTTAACATTTGAGTGATACATTAGTATCCTACTTATTCCACTTTTTTTTTCGTTCCAATTCCATTTTTAAAGATAAATAACAAAATATGAAAATATTATGATTTTGGGTATAAATAATATTTTCTATTGATGGGTACTTGCCAACAAATCAGCTTTGCTATAATGAAGTAAGTCTGGCGGTCGTGGGCTCTCAATTTTTTTAGTAAAAAAAGTTCTTACGATGGGCTATTTTTTATTAAGATTCCTTAATATAATTGTAAGCCATTGTTTTGGTGTTTCGGTTGCAAAAAAGTGTAATAAAGATACGCTCAGTTATTTCCATATTTCCTTATGAATTTCATTTATTCGTTTGGGAAACACTGGTCGTAGACCCTGAATACATGGTTAAGGCGAAATATTTATTTAACAGTTAAAATCGTATTCACATGAAATGAATACAGAAACAGGCAGATAGACGATACGTTGTACCGAATGAAGAACTAAATTTTATAAACAAATGAACGTAAGTTACAGTAGAAGGCGGCCATTGCTGTTTTATATTTTTTCATCGGAATTGTTCGATTTTTGTACTTATTGAAGTCAGTTTAATATCGATTATTTAATGTTTTTAATTAAATAACGAGAAAAAGTTCAGGAAATATGTTGAAATGTATGAATTTTACAGCAATTGGTCATTTAAAACTTTTGGCATACAACATTTTAGTTTTGGTTTAAAAAAGTGTATAATAATAACGAAAAAAATTGTACAATCTCATGATGTCATTGTACATACAATCGCTAGTTTGTACAGAAAAAATTAAAAACGTCTAACTGCCTTATGTTAAGGTTTTCTTATGATTTAATTGTTTTCTGCATTTATTTAACAAAGAACAAAACAATAGTTGTCTTTTTAAGACATTGTCGTTGATTATGTTGCTTCGGGACATAAACTACATAGGTCTGGTTTTTACAAAGGTAATTTAAATGCGCAGACGCAAAGTTAGAAATCGCGTTTTCACAATAGCCGTATAATTTAGTATCGACACAATAGCAAGTAATAAAAAACATCGAATTATATTTTCATATCAAATACGATTGCTGGCAACAAAAAAATTATAAATGATTTGAAAACAAGATACGCTGTGAGAATAATGTATAATATTGTGACTTATTAATTTTAAGGTGTATGAACTTTGTTACAAATAATAAGCATGGATTCTACTACGTTTAAGTGCAAGACCAATGTTAAGTAATCAGATAATAGCTACCAATCAAGCCGTGGTTTGTGCCTCTCGGGCACCCTTGAATCGGAATGCTAAACGCGTATTGAGTGACAGCCTAAGTCCAGATCCCAGAGCCATAAGCGCAATTCTGGCACAACTTTTCTTTACCAATGGTGGGCATTTATTGTTTAACACAGGAGTCCACCTGAAATATAATAAACAGTGTACTCCCAATATGGAATCCGTGTAAATTAAACCCCGACCCAACAGTAAGAGCGATATACATCTCGTCTCTTAGAAAGCTAACAGTCGTAATTGTATACGCCTGTTTACTGATTTTCTCGATACTGCTGACGGTGTAATACATTCTTAACCAGTAGCTCCTCCTAGAACAAATATCAAAATTGGCCATCTGCGTAATCTATTAATTGATCTGTTTTCTAAGTACAAGCTCCACTTTGGTCATGATATTTGATACAAGGCGGCTATTCAAGTCACCTGTTTCTTCTGTGTACTTATTCCAAATCATAGCTGTGTTACTCTATTCAGAGTTCACAAGCTAGTCGAAATAATGGCACAGTTAATTAAATCTAAGCAATGGGCATTACAACTGTTACGTGAAACAGCAGAGAGCAAAAATATTGTTTACGAAAGTACACGTTACGCGTTTAGTCCACTGATAGCTAACAATGAGTGGTGCGTAATTAATTCGTTTATTTACAGATCGTAATATCGACTTTATTATTTCCGTTTGTGGAATCTCGTATTTAGTGACATCGGTAACGCATCAATTCGCCAACGTTCAACTTCTATACGTTCCTGAATCTAACATATTGCAATGTATATACGAGTAAGATGTAACTTAGAAGAATATACCATATACTTCTTTACCGTTTTGTATAGTGTAACCGTTAACAAATTAGGTGACTCTAATTCCAATTTATTCCCGAAGTAATGATTGGCTTGCGAACTTATTTATTGTATATTCTTAACCATCACTTGTGGACTATATAAAACCTTTAGGCATGGTATTATGTTGATAGACAAGTTATTAAGGTGCGCTTTGTAGTCAAATATTGTACACAGAAACCAATACGAAATTTTATAACCAATCGATACTCTTAGTATGGAAAGCTATAAAATACATCGTAATACCTATAAAAATTGTAATACTATTCAAGAATTACACGCGTAACGAACAAGATTACCGATGTAGAAATTGTGCATGTGTTTTATCACCAACTACCGTTTTAAAAGGCTACAAATATTACATAACAATCACACAAACGTATCACAAACAGGCAAGCTATGTATCTTTGAATAGTCGCACATTTAATATGGATATCCACGATAATTCCATGGATATCCAACTTATGTTTGTGGTAATGTAACTTATAATGTTTGTGGAAAGATATTTAATCAATTCGTTACGTTCAATGAAAGATAACCACGAGTCTGGTTTTTTGGGAACTGAGGTTTTTAATCCCATTACAGGTAAAATACACAGATGTGTATACCTCATCAATGACGTTAGAATAACTAAACAGAATCTGTGTAGAACATTTATAAACACGGATGACCTTTAATGGGCTAATCGTTATGGTTAAGTTTCAAATCAGCTGGTATTAGGTGAACGGCCGACCTTATCGATTACGGTAGGTCGTATTTTCAATATTCTTTTTGTCCTAAAACTTGTCTTGAGCCATACAACCACAATACAAGATTAACATCAGAACAAGATTTCTTGTATTCATTATAGGAAGCGATTTGGATACCGCACAAAAAAAAAACAAAACATTCCGACTCGTGTTTTATAAATAACATTTAAAAGTTGAAGCTTGTATATTTAACGAAGTTGTTAATCAAATACGGAATTTTCCCTTTGGTACATACGATTTTTGGCCAGTTAATTTACATAATAAACAATGATTTGTGTAAGCTAATAGTGCAGTGTACACGTTTGTTGCCCCAAACAAGCCTTGAGAAAAGTAGAATGACGTAGGTTACCTTCACTTCCCCGCATTCCAGGGTAATAAGTGAACATTTATAAGTTCACACGACCGCATGTATCAGGTAAAGTTTAGAATTTAGAGCGGTTTTTGTCTAAAGCTACAGAGTATCTTAGAAAGGCTAAAAAGCGAGAGAGAGATTTCATATTCCAATATGACGTCAGAAACAAAAAGACATAACTACATGTTTTAGTCAAGTGACTATAGATTATAGTACAAATAATGTAAAGGTCACTTTTCTTATTACGTGCTGTACCTTAATCAGAGCATAGCGTATAGCCTTTCAAGTGGTCAGTACCCTGCATCTTAGGTCCTAGATTTGATTTTCAGTCAAGGCAAAATATGTTTTATAAGGTTAATAAGAGTATGTTCCACTGAAATTTGTACGAATTACTTTAATATTTAGACTTTGAAATAGTTATGCTTAATAGCACAACTATGTGCCCGATGGATGGACACATAACCTCAAATTACTAATTCTATCATAAACTATTATTTTAATTATAATAAACACTTATTTGGACAAATGGGCGTAATCAGAAAACGATAATATGCAAATTTTTTCATACACTTACATTCTTCATTCATTAATTGTCGACGCGACGTGCGCGCCGTCCACGTGGAATTAAAAAATTCAGTAAGAACCTTATGTGTTTTTCCAGCCTGTGTTCTACAAATATATCTGTGTCAAATTTCATAGGTATCCGTTGAGCAGTTCTGGAGACACCTTCTAACAAACATTCATCCATGTAAAAATTCGCATTCATTATTTTAAAGAAGTAAGATTTATACAGATCAATGAAAACTGTCTTTGCTAGTAACAAATAAGAAAGTTTCTAATGAACCAATACTAAAATATTAATGTGTATAAATTCAAGGTTAGATGAAGCTCTATAGACAGGTCTATATACATTAATGATCATACGTTTTTTATAAAGTAATCTGTTTTTATCGTGACAGCAACTTACTTAAAATCCAAGCACGATTTTTAATTTTATTGCGAGCGTGTAATTATTGCGAATATAATTGTCAGGATGCTGGCAAGTTTGCTTCAGTGGTGAACAGGAGACCTCGTTCCGTCGATCTAAACGATGTCAGGCGTCTTTATCTATGCCAACTTAACGGTCTCCTGTACCTTGGATATTCGTTTTGTCCGTTTTGAATAGGTCTCTAAACACGTTACATTTAGAGGCTATTTAGTAGACTGTATTCACAGCGGGGCATGCTCTTCACTATTGATGTGGACCGGATTTTTTAAATGATCTTGAGTTTCTTTGCAAATATTTTCTGATATGTCTGCGGACTTCATTAAGCTATACAGTGATTTGCCTACCAACGTCACGACTTTCATTTCCACTATGATTATTTTTTTATTTATGGTTCAATGACGTCATAATTTAGACGGAGTTTTATCTTACAATTCACATACTAAGAAATACCGAAGTCTATTTTGCACATATTTCATTATTGTGTGAAATCGCATTTATATTTGTTATTTAATATTATTCAAGATTCGTATTTAAATACTGTAGATATAACAAACACCACTCACTTTTGTGTAACACAAATTTTCTTCGACTCTTTTGCTTCATCCATCCTTTCTATCCGCGCGGTCCGCCAAAGCATATTTTTCGCAATTATAGTTTCAATAATCTCTTTCAACTATTAGTTTCCACTGAGGAATGTACACAAAAACATATTTTCATCCTTTTCAATCTTTCTTATAGACAGAGTTATCATCCGAGAGTCCAGAATGTCCCGTTTGTTCCTGTTAATCTTCGAAAATACTGGACCTATTCTGATGGGACTTTGATTGGAAAGTAGCTTAAGTATCGTGTAAAATAGCATTAAATAGCAAAAATGTTTAATAGGAATTAGTAATATAAATAGTTTTATTTCTTACTAGCTGTCACCCGCGACTCCGTCCGCGCGATCTTTTTTTGAAAATATAGCCTAAGTTACTCCTTATTACATCAGCTACCTGCCAAAAAAAGTCCCGTCAAAAATTGGTTCAGCCATTTCAGAGATTAGCCAGAGCAAACAGACAGACAGACGGACAGACAGACAAAAATTTAAAAAAAAATGTTATTTTGGTGCATGTACCCTATATATATTCATGGACATGTACTAAAAAACGGTAATTTCAATATTACAAACAGACACTCCATTTTTATTATATGTATAGATTGATATAAAACAAATGACGCGCATTACCATTGATAAAATTTGTAATATATTATACTATTAAACTATTTTATAATGTTTCCAAAAACTACATTTCATCAACATAAGTTTGATACTTTCGGAGTTTAAAATGGGCATAAATATATGATATTTTTAAATATTTTAACGTTTAATGTGTTGATGGTAATTTTTTTTTCTGACCTTATATTTAAGGTTGGGTTTTACCAAATAATATGTATTTTATAACGACTAATAAATGAGATTCAACAGGAAGCGATGATGCGTGATTAAATTAGAATAATAATTATAATGCGAGATGTTGACCTTTCCGGAGAGGATTCTAAGGATAGAATAAGATGTTCAATGTTAAATAGTCATATATACCTCGTTAACAATACCAACATTTCGAAGGTTGAAAAATATATTTAATACATAATGAATTTATTACAAAACTATCGCCCGCGACAGCGTCCGCTTGGAATTCAAATAAAACTTAATATCCTGTGTTATACCAGCCTTTGTTTTATATTTGTACAAAATTTAAAAAAGATATGTTGAACCGTTGCAGAATTATAGAGTAAACATGAAAAAACAAAATTAATGCATCCGGGTAGAACCGTAACAATTTCTGAGATTGTAGGCAATATATCCAGACTATCCTCTACATCTATGCCAAGATTCGTCCTGATCCGTTCAGCAGTTGGGCGACAAACTCTAACAAACATACATCTATCTAAACTTTCGCATTTATAATATTAGTATGATATGTACCTATTTTAGTTTTCTGTATTACCACATAAAAATATATTTATCACAAGAAATCGTACTTACTAACTTCAGGAATTAAAATGATTTCTATTTTTCTATATAAGGGTCAGTCTATGCCAAATCGACAATTTTTTTACTTGGCCCCCCCGATTTCTAAAACTACATTTGAAAACAAGAATTAACAAAAATAGGTCCCAAAGGGTTAATTTTTGAAAGAGCATTTAGAAAAAATGAAAGCGGTTTTTTGCAAAATTCGTAACTTTACGTATCTTTTTCGACGGAAAAAAAAATTGTATATATTCTGAAAAATGTCTTTCGGGGTTAGAAAATGATATATATTTTAGCGAAATCGAAGAGGTATATTTAAAAAAATTGGTCAATTAGCATTGAGTGACCATGGAATAAACAATAAGCTATGTTTGATGGAATAAGTAATTTGTCGAGTGCATAAAACTCATTTCAATACATCTTCAATGGCGTTAAACTAATTGGACAGTTCAAGTTTCAATGTAGTCTCACTTTGTTTTCAATCAACAATAATACTTGGTGACAAATTCAAGGTACAATGTTAACAGTTGTTGGAATCGAGCGCTCATTTGTATAATTACCGAAAGAGGTTACATATATCGACCTTGTTGCGAAACTTAAGTCATTTAATACTAACACAAATATTTTATGCATTTCCATTCAAATCTCCATAAAGTTAATGAAGCTATAGATTATCGCAACATTAAAGCTTTTAATTGTCATATAAAAATCTAAGATCAGGCTTACACGGTCTGTATAGTGAAGGCGTTTTATCATCAACTGCAAACTGAAATCAGGCTATGCCTAGCTGTCTACATTTAATGCATAATCTCTTGTAAGGCGACACAAACTTAATTTTATTTTTGAAAGTTTTTATTAATTACTGAATTATAAAAAGAGGGTTGGTGGCTCAGGGATTAAGCACTTGATTTGCAATCCGCAGGTCCTGGGTTCGAATTCCGCCATATACCAATGTGTTTTTCGATTTCGAATTTCATATGTACATTTATCTGACATACTAACGGTGAAGGAAAACATCGTGATGCAATGTGCACATAGTGGCGACGAAATTCAAAGATGTGTGAAATCAACCAACCCCCACTGGGCCAGCGTGGATGACTAAGGCCAAATCGCCCCTATTGTAGGGTAGGCTCCGAGCCTCTCAGTGGCGACGTATAGTGTGCTGATGGTGATGAAAGTATAAAAGAAATTGTATGATTAATTGTGCGAGATTAATTTCGATGGTGTATTGATATAATTTGTATTTAAAAAAAAAACTTGTCTCAAAAACAACGTAACTTCTACAGATTTTATTTATTACTAACGGTCACCCGCGACATCATCGGTACAGAATTAAAAAAATAAAATAAATCAAAAAGTACCCTAAACATGCTCGCATACTTTAGCTTCCTTTCTATCTTCCAGTATATCGGTTTCGGAGATTACCCTGAACAAACGCGGACTTGTGAACGAAAAATAGTTTTTCGTTAACAACAACGCAAATACATAATTGTATGAAAAACTAGCTGTCACCCGCGACTTCACCCGCGCGTACTTTTTCTAAAATAAAATAATTTTTCTAAAATAAAAGTAGCCTAAGTTACTCCTTATTACATCAGCTACCTGCCGATCAAATCGCGTCAAAATCGGTCCAACCATTTCAGAGATTAGCCGGAACAAACAGACAGAAAAAAATTGTAAAATAAGTTATTTTGTTGTAAGTACCGTATATATGTACATCCATATACATGTAGTAAAAAACGGTTATATCAATATTACAAACGCTCCAATTTTATTATATGTATAGATACTTTTTCTATATTGCATACAGGCAATCCATTTTTATTAAATGTTGTTATATCCACTTCTCCGAATAGTCTTACATAAATGGAATATCTTACGACAAATATGGAGCGATCGCTTAGGAATTTATGAATAATCATGTCTGTATAAGACAATCGTGATTACTTATTATAAAACTGCATTTTGTTTACTTGTGTCAGGTTAACTAACTGGTATTGTGCGGTAATCGTTCAGCGGTTATCCGAAAGACTTGTTGACATAATAAGCAAGTGTAGTTTACAATATCTATGAGGAAGTGTGCCAATCTATTGTAAAGAACTTGACCACTTTACAGAGATAACATATTTTCAAATAAACAAAGGTGATAAGTAGCTATGTTTCAATTAAAATCATCAGCGCACTATAAATCCCCACTGAGGGGCTCTGAGCCTACCCCAAGTTATGACAGGCATTCAGTTCAGTCAACCACGCTGACTCTATGCGGCTTGGTTGACTTCACATATATCTTTGAATTTCTTCGCAAATATGTGCAGGTTGCATCACGATGTTTTCCTTCGTAGTAAGTAACGTCGGGTAAATGTATGTACATTTAAACTTCGAAAATCGAAAAACACATTGGTACATGGCGGAATTCGAACCAGGACCTGCAGATTACAAGTCAAGTGCTTGCACTTCGCGTCACTTTTTAATCTATCCGTGTAAGGCAGGCCTTATTATAATTTATACGTCAGGATAATAATTTATAACTATTTCATATCTTTGAACCTATAAGATCCCATAATTTTAATGTTATAGTTCTGATCATAAACGCTGTGATATTCTTAATAAAAATTCTATGAATTATTTATCCGTATTGAACTTTGCAGTTCACCTCGAATCGCCTTCGATCATAACATATACGTAATCACGATTTCATGAACTTGGAAAAATTCCTGATCAAGTAATAATATCAAGCCCAGCTTCACTGAGAATGAAAGAATGACTATCAATCGATTGCAATCCAATTCATGGTAAATACACAACCAGATTTTTAAAACCTTTGAATACTTAAGAAGTAGAAAAAAGAATGCTTTATGTTGGCATGAAGTTTGCAAACTAATAAAAAGATTCACACAATCAAAGCGCGATAGCTTAATGGTTAGAAATAAGGATTTCCAATCATGAGATCGAGAGTTCGAATCTTGCTATTAGACTATTTTCTTAAGCTATATCCTAGCACAAGCCTAGAGCTTAGTTGGAATGGAATGAAATATTATATATATGTATATATATATGGAATATAATATTTTCTTAGATTATTTTTTGATAAATAAAATAGTAATAGATTTACGTGAATTTACTAATGTTTCTTGTTACCGATTAAAGCTCTAGGCATTGGAATTATGATAAGTATAAATCTTCTGTACACTTTTGATCGCGGCAGAAATAAATATTTCTTATATTTCATACATCAATAAAGAAGCGATGCGCTTCCACCAAGAGTCCGGAGACCTTAATCATTAAATTGTTTTCAATACCAGATCGCTTAAGGATGTCGTTTCAATTTAGCCGACATATTAAATATAACAAAGTCGGATAATCAACACGTCCTGTTGCAAGGTCTCGTGTTAGTGTTCCGCAATTACGTATTTTCAGGGCCGAAGTTCCAAGTTCGAAGTCGTCATGAATAACATTGCAATTTTTCGACTAATCTATGATCTGCGCCTGCAATCATCGTCTCGCCATCGTCACGTCCTAGCTTGACTAGTGAGGTTAACTAAAGGAATATGGACTTAATGTCTGTACCAAGATTTAAGATATATAAATATCAGGGATACTTATTAATATAAAATAGGGTTGTTTGACCAAACCAATACCCTCTTTGGAATTACGAATCGACTTCATAATCTATCAAGCTGTTATGACTGATTTTTTTTATTTGATTTGAATGTTCATAGTTCTCTTTCTCTGTCAGTCGAGAATAAATGTTACGAAATAATAATGCTATTTGTTTGGTTTTTAAACGTATACAATTGAGGTTGTCACAATGTTCAGATCACATATATTATAGTAGTTAGCAAGCAATTATGAACACAATTCTTGCAGGATGTATATGTGTTGATTACTTCCTGTGTGTTCTTCATTGTTCGACACCGATGTATACCAAAGGGTATGGACATATAACACAGTTATCTACTTCACTTTATTCGTTCATACATTTTCGGAATACGATACGGAAATATTTTATTCCACGTGCGTGGTAAACTTTGCTACTACGAGCTTGTGAATAAAACCTAATAAGGATATTATTTCTAGAGAATATATTAATTAACTAAAAAATATATGTTTTCTTGCATATATGCATAAGGATCCTCTAAAGATTAGGCTAGGCTATGGGCAAAGGGTAATGTGCAATACCACGACCATACAGAAGACAGGCGTCAAGTGGAAGCAATTCCGCGTTACGTCTGACGAGTGTGCGTGCCGGAGGCTTCATTTTAGTCCTATTGCCCTTTTTACCCTACGCTTATAAGGATACGATGAGAAGGGGAAGAGAATTTGAGACGTAGGCGAGGACATATACATTTTATGCGTCTCCTCCTCCGTCAATAGAAGGTAGGCAACGCATCTGGAATGTCTACGGGCAGTGGTCACTTCGCTATTTTAGCGAATCCACGTGGCTGCTAGCAAGATTGCCTACTTTTTATTAAACATAAAAATTTTAAAAATTCAATAATAGAACAATCAAGAATCTATAAGAATTTTAACTTTTTTAATTATAAATGTGCCATGTTTGTGCCGTGAAAAATATGCCATGCTATTTTATGAGGTATTTTTCAAGTAACTTATGTTATTTCTATAATTTTATCAGTACACGTTAAAACAATAAAAGTTAATAAAAAGTAAGTTAATAGTACTTATTATGGAAATTACAAAGGACAAGAAAAATATAACTAGTACCTTCAATAGTTATTGATTCTGTATAATTGCTTATAACATTCTGAAACTTTTGTATCTTATTCACATACATTCTCTTCTATTACATGTCTATTATTAAACAAAGACTAGACTCGTGTTTTGTCTGTACATTTCTCACATCTAATGTTACTTTGTTGCTGGCGGACAGTTTTTATTTTTAAATGCCGAGACAATTTCTATCATACTTCTAGTATTTTTTATAGAAGAAGGGAGCAAACGAGTAAAATTATTTGATTCGACACCCATGGTCATCCGCAACGCCAGAGGAACCGCAGATGCGTTGTCGGCCTTTAAGAGAGGTGTACCCTCGTTTCTTGATGGGTCCTAAGTCGGAACTGTTCGGAAATATCACTTAGGACAGATTATTCTACAACGTGTTGTGCGAGGTAAAAGATTTCACGAAAACTTTGTCGTCGTGGAAGGTATTTGACACTCTGTCGACTCGTGTGATTACGGAACTCACTACTAGTATTTCTAACCGTAACATCCACTGCGAGACCTTTGTGTCAATTTTATATTTTGTCTATGTTTTGTATCAATGATAAATTTCACGGCAGTCGAAACCCACTCTAATACCTTATTCTTCAAGAATATTCGTACTTTTATCCAAATTCATCTAAACTTACAGCTACAGATTTGTATGGATAATAACGTTCTCAATGTGAATCATTACGCTCGTGTTTACACAATAATAAGGCAGTGTCAAGATTAAGTAGCGTCGTCATAAATATGCACGTTTTACTGTAGGGGTGATAACAAAAAACATATAAATTTTATTGCAATTGCACGCGAAATATTCAAGTCAAGTATTCAAGTTGTGATAAGAACAATCGTGTTTCATGTTATTTTGACTTGTCGCATCTCTAACAGTCACCGTTTTACTTAGGAATCGTTTTTAGAGAAGGTCCAAATACTTCTCTAACAATAGAACTTTGAAAAACCGTAGTTCATCAAGGGAACATCGTATTTGTTTTTCGTATGATTATAAAGTAAATTATTTTTAGATATTAGCTGACATAAACAAAGTTCATTTGCTGAGAAGCGATTTTATATCGAAATTCAAAGTGTATGGAACTGACAATCACTTTCGATAAGTCACGAGTTTGTCACGTATTCAATATATTTTTGAACTTATTTATGGAATCGCTTCGGAGCACTATGTCTAAGGAGGTATGTATAAGTAAAGTTGCTTTGCCATTGAAAAAATTGTAAATGATATTTGTAAAATCTATTTAGTCATAATAATTCAGAATCTCCACATATCAATTGATGACATGTGTCAGGTTTATATATTTGAAGTCAACGTCGATGCGTGATAAGAAAATATATTATGTATTTTCTTTAAATTCGAATTGTTCTTTTATATTTTATGTCATTATTTTACAGTCTAAAGCGGTATTAATAAAAAATCTTAGTCACGTATTATGTAAACTTGTCTGGCATACGCCTTGTAAACTACCAATATTTGTGAATAGAAGTTAAACATTACGCACCACGTTTACAGTCTACGGAAATAATACTTTGCTAAGTTAAACAATATTTAGTACTACTTAGTATTTGGTTACTTAGTTGAGCGTGGGCGGCTCACTTCTCTAGTAATTTGTAGGTCCTAGGTTCGAATCCCACAATGTACCAATGTGTTTTTAGATTATCGAATTCCATATGTATTTATCTAAAATTCTTACGGTGAAGGAAAACATCGTGACGCTGCACATATTGGAGAAGACATTCAAAGATATGTGTGAAGTCAACCTGCACTGAACCAGTGTGGTTGACTAAGGTCTTGTCACCCCTAACTTAGCATAAGCTCCGAGGCCTTCAGTTAAAAATCAGAGTAAATATATTACACATTAAATGATAATTAAATTTAAGCTACATTTCGAAATAATAGTAATTGTATTCAATATGTCGGAGTTATTTACAATTGCTTGAGTTAATATTGAAATTGTAGTAATCATATAACTTGTGATAAGCATCTCTTATCATTAATTTATTATCACTAAAATTGTTTCATCATAATACAAACAGATCTTAAAATCAGGGTACCACAAAACTTCATTATACATTATTAAATCTCTTACGTATATTTGTTTTAATCAGTAATGGGCTTTTTGCCTAATTTCATTAAATTAATGCAAATAAAAATTTGATTAGAATGAAAACTTTTTTATCGTTTTTTACTAAATGTATACAACCAATTAATTTTTAATCTGTAACGATTACAACAAAATTCTTCATTACCGTGTAAACTTTTCATGTTTAGCATTTTGTGGTTGAACCGCTGAAATAAATGACTCACGTCAATCTAATACGTCTATTTAAATTAAACCAAATAATTCCGTGACGTATTAATAGGGAGAAATATGTTTGTGTCTAGAATTTAATTAAGTCGTAACCAATGTACGTACGAGGAAATGTTAGTTATCGTCACATACGAAAACAATGCATTGTGTACGAGACATTTTTAATAAAGTAAGCCATCAAGAACATCACAACATAGAACATTTTGTAAGTTAGAAAAAAGTCTGTAGGTTCCCTTAATTAAAATTAAAGGTTTTTAAGATTTTTAACACAACACTATAACCATTAAAGGCAGGCAAAAGAAAAAATAATTACACTAAGTTAGACATAGTAATTGAAACGTTCTAGTAATTTTTGTCCAACGAGCAAGCGGCCACCTGAAATCGCTGAAATAGCAAAGTGACCGCTGCCCATAGACATCCGCATACACAGATGCGTTGCCTACCTTTAATCGACGTAGGAGAAGACGCATTGAAAGAGAGTATTTCCTCTTCCTATGCGTCCTCTCCTCCGTGAAATCTAATTCCTCTTCTCATCTCTTCCTTACAAAAAAGGGTCAGAAAGGGATAAAGACTATTAGGCCTCCGGAACGCCCACTTATCAAACGAAACGCGTAATTACTTCCACTTAACGCTTATTTTATGTGTGGTCGTGGTATTACATCGGGCAAGCCGACGTACTCGTGCGACGATGTTAGATAGAGTTAGATGTGTACCACTGTTGAAAATATTAGTCTTAAAATATCCTTGTTGCATCTTATTATGTATTTCATATTAAATTACTATCATAATAGTCTACTTAGTACGAAAACAACCCGTTAAGGTAATTATACAATTATATGTAGTGTTATCACCTAACCATTCATAATCATTGATGGTCTCAACACGTTTAAAAGTCAATTTACAGCAGCAGTAATAGTTTTTATATTATTGTTTTCATATTACATAATAATTGCATTGAATTACGTAAAATGTTTTGTAATGAACAACAATCATCACATACATATATTATCAAAGGCTTCAAAAATGGTGAATTGATCTTTCGATAAGTTTATCATTGTCCTCAACATGTACAACAAAAGGTTTTAAATAAAATCTTGAAGGTTTTCTAGACGGCGCATGATAACTGGTTAGTTTTCCTTAGTCCTTTTGCCGTAGACTAAAGAGGGAATTAAATGTGTTCAATCCGTAGATGCATAACATAGTCGTTGGACAACAATGAATTGCTGTAATGAATGAAAATAAAGTAATTTACTTTATTCAGAAACGGCAGTCGCCCGCGACTACGTTAACCCGGAATTTAAAAAAAAATTGTAGGCTATGTTTTCTTCTAGACTAAGTTATACATCTATAGCCGTGAGCAAAAATAAAGGGTCGGTTAAGAAAGTTTGAATATCTCAGATGCTGAACGCTAGCTAACTGAAATAAATTGTGCATGATAGAAAATTAAATATCTTTAAAATAAAATAAAATAATTATTAAAATGACTATCAAACACAATTTATTTCAGTTAGATAGCGTTTTTGTTTTCCGAGTTATTCAAAATTTATTAAGCGACCCTTTATTTTTGCTCGCAAGTGTATACCGATTTTCAACATGATTCATTGAGTCGTTCTAAAGATACTTTCTAACTAATCCATCCATCTAAACTTTCGCATTTATATAGCAAGTTAGTAAGACTAGCTAACGTCCATGACTACGTCCTCATGGAGGATGAATTTTCAAACACTAGTGTAAAGAAAAAAGTATTTTGTCAACGCTTAAATTCTGCTAATGGATTACACTTTTTTAATCACACTTTAATCCCATACTTTAAGTTATTAGGGGATGAAATAACATTATCGCTTTAAAACTTTGTATTAATATTATTTAAATTATTTTGTATGGCTGTGAACTTTATTTTTATAAATGTATTCACGTCGTGTAGGTATGCACACAAGATTTATTAAATGCATTACAACCTTGACAAGGTTGTATCAAGTGCACTTGCAATCCAAACCCCCGTTTGTATCACCAATTCACTACAAGCCATTAAGAGAAACGACTTAGAAACTGGTTTAATTCGTATTACAGAATACATTTTAAGTACGTGTTTATATATACCGGTTTACTTTTATCTAATAACCTGAAATCTTAGTATTAGAAACATTAAACGTTAATTTGCAGCTTGGAATAAAGATATCTTTTAATTTTTTGTTACTCTCATCTTGCAGAATTATTTTTATTTCATATTAGCTGTCGCCCGCGACTGCGTTCAAGCGAAATTAAAATGAAACTTAATATCCAGTATTATTCCAGACTATCCCTACTAATATTATAAATGCGTAAAGTAACTCTGTCTGTCTGTCTGTTACGCCTTCCCGCTTAAACCTCTCAACCGCTTTCATGAAATATGGCACAGACAATCTTTAGACCCTGAGAAAGGACATAGGCTACCTTTTATTGCTACAAAAAGGACGATAAAATAAACGCGCGGACGGAGTCGCGGGCGACAGCTAGTATTCTATATCTGTGCTAAATCTCAGTAAGCTATGTTGAATAGTTGCGGAGTTTTGTAGTATATACGTAAATAACAAAAAACTACGTATACTTAGGGATCCGTAACTATTTCGGGGATCAAAAGTAACCTATGTGTTCTTTCTGACCTCTCTACATCTGAGCCAAATTT
>JAAOEG020000025.1:8343559-8359726 GCA_011763625.2 Papilio bianor | reverse complement strand
AATGTACATATGCTATTCGAAAATCGAAAAACACATTGGTACATGGCGGGATTCGAACCTGGACCTGGAGATTGCAAGTCAAGTGCTTAGCCCCTGAGCCACCGACGCTCTTCACGCTAATCACTATGGGTAACGGAAATATTACTTTATGAGACGCTTCCATCTTTATTAAAAATATTATTAACCTTGTGTATATTTAGTAATACATACCTTAGAACTGATAATGGCGATAATTGAAAATGTCATTTTGTGATGCTAATTCTGGTTAACATCAACAATAACATATTCAGCATGAGTTTTCATACCGTTGATTATTATACAAATTCTGTATAATATGGTATTTATGGTATTATGTATGGTTACATACACTTACTTAAGTTTGAGTACAACTCCAGTGGGAACACCAACCATGACCGCAGCAGAAACACTGCTGTTCTGAGACACTTTCTTTTCAGCACCATATTCAGCTAATGCTCCGAATGTACCGAATCTGTAACAACAAAAGTCAAACGATTAAAAACAATAATAATAAAAAAAACAGAAAATCACATTTCTCATAATACTAACAGCTAACTAGCAAACTATAAGTACTACATAATATAAATCAAAGTCGATTTCTCTGTCTTTATATCCCTATGTATGCTTAAATCTTTAAAACTAAGCAACGGATTTTGATGCGTTTTTTTAATAGATAGAGTAATTGAAGAGGAAGGTTTATATGTATAATAACATCCATTAAATAGTGGAGAAATACTGTTATTTTTGAGGTTTCTAATGTGATGTTGTAAATAATTACATTTTTACCGCTTACATTGCAACAAACGCAGGCTGAAACCTAGATTTATCAGATGTATACCCGTGCGAAGCCGGAGCGGGCTGCTAGTGTACAATAAAAAATGACATTATTTTATTAGGCTATGCCCTCCTTTCTTCCCTTGCGTGGTTATGACAAAAACCTTATATTTTTAATATCAACAATTTACAAAATTTATTTTTTTATTATATCAACTTAACATTAAAAAGTGTAATGGCCACCATAAGTGATAATTGCACTTAACTAATATTTAGACATTTATTTTACAAGTGGATTCATCTATTACAGTATTTACGAGGGAAAGGGCTAAAGCGAATAAGGTATGTGAAAGACAAGCATATACTTTTTTCTGTCTGCTTGTCACAATGTAAAGACAAACATATTGAACAAACCTATCAGTTAAACATACACATTTGTGAGACATTCTTTTAAAGTAAACTTGTTGTAAACCTTCAAATAACTTAAAAAAAATCGCTCAGCGTTATTTAATACATGGATTTTTAACAATCGACAATGGATAATATAGTTTTTTTTTATTTTTGAGCTATAGATAATATAGTTTTTTTTTATTTTTGAGCTATAGATAATATAGTTTTTTTTATTTTTGAGCTATAGATAATATAGTTTTTTTTTTTATTTTTGAGCTACATATCGGAGAAGAAATTCAAAGATGTGTGTGAAGTCAACCCGCATTGGGCCACCGTTGACTAAGGCCTAGTCACCCCTAACTTAGGGTAGGCTCAGAGTCCCTCAGTGGGGACGTATAGTGAGCTGATGATGATGATGATGATGATGTAAATCAGCGCATGCGCAGGCTAATGTTCGGTACAAGTTTGATCGACTTTGCGTATGTTCTTACAAGTTAGTACATATGTACGAGTGCAAAGACAATGTAATATAATATTCGATTAGACATATCGCTAGTAGAATCGACCAAATATGTCATAATGTACTGACATAAATACATGACAAGCATGTGACATATTGATAGACATTGTCATTGTCATATATTTGAAATTCGCTATCGAATCGCTTCAGATTCGATTTTTTTGTTACTGACTTGTCACTATTTGCCTTGAAGAGGCATTTGCAGCTTGAGATGCTTTAGACTAAGATGTTTAAGAGTTGAGCTTACTTCTAGAAGATAGCTTCTATCTTAAGAATAGGTCAAGAGATCTCGATCATATTTAGTACAGTTGTAAAACATAGTCTGGAAGAAAAATGGCTACTTGTCATGTATTTTTTTTAATTGGGATGAATTCGCTAACAAAAGCTAGTGTACATATAAATTTAGAAATAACATTACAATACTTTATTAAAGAACAGCACAGCAAATGTTAAATTGCCTACAAGCGTGGCAATGTAATTTTTGAAATCTTTTTTAATAAAGCGTAAAAACACAGTTTTTTACAAAGCACGAGGTCAGCATGAAGGCTTATTTTTGTAAAAAAAAAGCCCTGTTCTTACACACTTTAGCCTATTTATTTTCAAGCCATTAAACTTAAGGGATGAATAAATTGAGTAAATAAGAAAAGAAGGGTTGCCATGGTAACGGTAGTTCTCATTTCTCGTTCTTATCATTTAAATTTTGACATTTGCAATTGAAAGTTACGGAATGTGCACAATTAAAGAAAGATTTTTTGTGTAGCAAAAATTCAGAAAAAACGGTAGTCTCATGGAATTTAATGCGGATCAAGCCGCAAGACAACCGCTAGTCTATTCATCTAAACTTTCGCTTTTATAATATATCTTACTAACTAATGGATGGATGTTTGTTAGAGATTGTAGCCTAAACTGTTGAACGGATCTATATGAAATTTGGCATAAATATAGGATAGTCTGGAAGAATACATAGGCTACTAATCAATTTTTTTGTTTAGTTCCATGCTGATGGAGTCGCAGGCTACAGTTAATTCATAAATTGTGAATTAATCTAAATGCCATTTTTTATTTAGATGATTTCGCTAGCTTTAATTATATATTCTACATTCGCTCAGTACACCAGTATTTATTATATATACAACAGATAATAAACAAAACAAACAAATAAAAGATAAAAACAAATTGTAGTCTAATTTTTTAAGCGTTAGAAACAGCTGAAGAAGTAGCAAATTATTTATAAAAACAAGAACATACTCACTTAAGAGCCAATCTTAATTTCAAATCATACTGCGGCAGTTTTCTCATTAAATTGAAAGAAATGAATGAGTGAGGATTCCCAATCTGTATGGCGGTGTTTGTATGGTATTTTTCAGAGTCTCTGACGTACATGGATGTCATTGATGAACCACTTTGGCCACCTGCACGATACGTAAGGTATCCAACTGAATGTGCATCTAACTGCAATGCCATGGCTGGAAATATAAATATGAACTATAAATAAGATCATTATTGTACATTAAAAGAGATATTTAAAATTCATTGTCACAATTATCTTTTGTACTTCTGAGTCGCCTGGAAGAAATCACAAAGCCGAATAGAAAGCAATAAAACCACTCTTGCCCACATAAACTGTCTTAATTTTAGTAAATCGTTTGTTGTAATTGTGAGCAATAAACTGTAATTTGCCAGGAGCTTACTTAGATTACTCATCCATACCTCTTAATAATATTATGAATGCAGAATTTAAGATGGATGTATAGATGTTTTTTGGAAAGAATTTCTAGAACCGCTCAATGGATAACAATGAAATTTGGCACAGATTTAGATTTTAGCCTGGAAGAACGCATAGACTGCTAATGCCGTTTTTATTTCTCCGCGCAGTTGGAGTTCCGGGCAAAAGCTAGTTAAATCAAAAGTGATTTTGTTTATTATATTAGCAAGTATTAACATGTTGTACAACATCAATTTGGAAATAATTTGTTAATCGGTATGATTTTATATAAGTAATAATTATAGTAGCAGTAATTATTTTCATAAACACCATTATCACATAGCAATATTTTAACTTAAATAGTTGAAGGACTACACACACATTGTTTCCAGTAAAGTATAAATATTAAATAAAATCATATTTACTTGACACAAAACTTGGTACAATCCCTCTCGGAGTAAATTGTAGCACAGTACCACAATTTAGAAACATCAGTCGAGACAATGTACGAAACACCTTGAATCCGAGCAAAGGTCCATTACCAATACCACATTCTACTTCAGTCCATCCTTTTTCTGAACTCAAGTGACGATTTGACACATTCACTGATCCTGTACCTGAAATATCCACAAATAAAATAAAACAATGACATTGATTTCAAATGTTAGAAATATCTAATTCCACACCAATATGTCAGTCTCAGTCAGTAAAATTAGACTGCTTAAATCACCCACTTTGACAAGAAGTCATTGACAAACTTGTAAGTTGATTCTATATAAGTGTAACTATATTCATTGGAGTGGTCTAAATGACTTGGTGTGTGTGTGTAGTGCAGCAGTAAGTCACAAATTCTAGACCAATAAAACATAACACAATGAAACAATTTTACCACATGGTATATTGAGATGATGAGAATTATTAAAAATATCAATGTGTTAGGGAAGAAATAATTTAAATGTGATTTTAATCATACAAAGAGAATGTAAATAGAATGAAGAATGTTATGGTAGATAAATAAATTACCATTTCCGTTCTGTGTAGAAATATTTCCAGATAAAGTCATAGTATTCCTCAATGTTACTGGTGCATCGATGGATTGATGAATTGTCATTCCGGAAACTTCTATGTTAGGAATTAATGCTGTGTCATCCCTATAACCAAATTGTAAGAAAAATAAAATAATTCTGATCAAATAGTTGTCTTACATGAAATTAGTGTTCAAGTTATCTAAAAGGAAAATAAAAACATGAACATTGTTATTGTAGGTTGGTTACAGCATAAAATGTTCATGATCTTAAGCTCACTATACACCCTCTCTGAGGGGAGAGCCTACCATAAGTTAAGATTGACTAGGCCTTAGCCAACTACGCTGGCCCAAGTCTGGATTACATTTCACATCACATGACATATCTATGAATCTGATATGTAGGATACATCACAATACTTTCCTTTACCATAAGATCGGTGGATAAATATATGTATATATATAATTCAAAAGTTATAAAACACATTGGTAGATGCACTGGTACTGGTACTGGTACTTGTACTGGTATGCATTAAAATTTTGCTGTTTTTAAATTATGTAAAGAACTGCATTTGCTAATTTAGATTTTGTGTGTTCTGAACTAATAGAGTATAGTGTTTGTATATTGTATAGACTATGTGCCTATACTTCGGTACTGTAGATATTTTACTTACAGAATTTCATATTGATCATAATATTTTGTAAACATATCTGTTGCATTTATAGACAAAGTGATAGTTCCTCGAGGGTTCGCAGTTTGCTGTAACCGCCGTTCTTCTCTCTCTCGCTTTAGCCTGTAGGTGTGAAACATTTTCATAATTATTTTTTTATCCTTATCAATATTATAAATGAGGTCGTCCACAGTACGCCGCCAGCTCATCAATATTATAAATGCGAAAGTAACTCTGTCTGTCTGACTTGGTTTCACTTCAAAAGTAGTGAACCGAATTCAGGGAAATTTGGAATGCAGATAGACTAAAACCTGAGAAAGGACATAGGCTACTTTTCATTGCGAAAAAAGGGTGGTAAGGGATTGAAAAAGGGGTTGGAATGTAGCATCAAGTATTATTATTTTTAGAGATAACAGCTGAAAACTTTTTTGGTTGCTATATTGATCATTCCAGGTTTGTTAAAATTTTATCCTCAAGGGTGTAAAACAACAATAGGGATTGGAAATAAAAGGCTGTATGGAAATATTTTAGTACAATGTTTTGGAAATAACATATTAGATGATTCTAATCCGAACGAGCGCAGACACGTGTACGAAGTCGCGGGTAAAAGCTAATAAGCCATATTTCTTTATTCAGTTTTTTATAGCATATTTTTTCTTTAATATATATTATTAGGCAAACTATATCTTAAGTGGTATAAATAACATCCAAAATAAATATCATCCAACATCATTTCCCTGGCCTTATCCAAATCACATGGGGTTGTTACAGAAGGTTATATAATATACTAGACGTGGAGTTGCGGAAACCGTAGCCCCTACTACTATTAATCCATAATATTTTGGCTTCATTTTATACGGCCGGCCACCTGCTTGACGCCTACCCTCAGGAAAGAAATTAAAATTGAATATTTATCTTTTAAAGTAAATTAAAAAATAAATATCTAATGATAAGCTAAAATTACATTTAAAACAGTAAATACCAACAATACAAACATAGGAACAAAAATTCAAGCTCGAGTTGCTGGGGTAGTAATCATCATATCCAGTCAATTCAGTTATACTGCCCCTCATCACTTCCGTGTTCTTCATATTAAAAATATATAACATCAAACATTTTTAATAATTCCATTATATTTTAATTAAATTTTTATATGACAAATATAAAATAATAAACATTTATAATATTAAAACTGTAATCATTAGATTGTGAATGATGGTTGATCATTTGTCAATTTCTTTATACTCAATTTTAGATAAATTTGTTCAAAATTAAATTATTGCTTAATTTAAAATTATGGATATAATCATACCTTTCATATTCATCCCTAATTTCCTTTGGTGTACGAGTTCTAAATATAATCTCCCATCCATCAACTTCTAAGCCACGTTTTCCTGTGAATTTTTTTTAGTAATATAATAAATTTTCCAGTGTGATGCTGTACATGGACTGTACTTTCATGTGTTTTATGAAAATTTTCAAATACTAATTACCTAGAGTATCATAAATAGCTCTCTTGTGGGAATCAGACAATACTTCATAAGCTTCTTTTACTTTGTTAAATATCTGCTCAGCCCATTTTTGTTTCTTGCTGTCTGTGCTGTGTTTGTCTGGGTGAAACATACGTGAGAAACGGCGGTAGGCACTGTTGATTTCTTCGGTTGATGCCTGAACACAAATTAACATGAAAAGTTTATTGGGTTTTCAAGATTGGATCTATTAAGGTTATTTAGGATAGGGTCAAACCCGTTATTGGGCACATGATACGGCAAAATTATCTCATAGACGGTAAATAAATCATAATATAACCTCAAAACTGCGCAGCGGTATAAAAAAATAATTACACCAAGATGTAATACTTTAAGTGTAAAGTTAGATAGAACCCAATTATTTTGTAATGTTATATCAAGTTTTTATCAATTTATTATTGACATAACTTTGGTAGTTATATAATAATGTTGCAATAATACTGAAATACTAAGTAACATGCGGTGAAGTATTTACCGTTTTCGACACATTTAATAATTGATAATAATTATCTTCAAGCAGAATACTTTCCCCTTCCTCGTCCATTGTAAATACTTTTCTAAAAATTTAATTTATAATATTTCTATCAGTGTGTAAGACCGCCGTTGTCACATTTATTTTACAATCACGTCTCGTTGACATTAGTAACTGTGTTGACAGTATCAACGATTCTTTTTAATTGCATTTGTTGCTGGTTTTTCATGGATGTTTCGTTTTTGTAAAATAGTTTAAAAATGATTGTCATTTTTAGTGCCTTAATGTATTTACTCTCCCTGTTTAGCCTTTTCAGATCTTGGGTGTACAGTTAAGGTGCAGGATATTATAATTAAAATGGATCTGCTCCTAAAAGAAGATACGCAGACGTGTAGATTTAAAGATAGAAAAAGAGAGGAGTATTACGATGCTAAAACAGAAGAATTTCGAAACAGCATAATATACTTTGTATCATGAGGAAATAGTCCAGAAATGTAGGATGAATAACAAAGTAGTGTTTTAGGTGGTAATCAGATAAGAGGGTTAGACAGATAGCATCATACTTATCAGATATATTTTGTAACGCACATGCTATTTTAAATTCTACTGATGATTACTAAAGTTTTACCTAAGATTTCGATTAGGCTGATGATGATGAAACTTTAAATCTGTATTTGGAAAAACCAAAATTCCTGTAAAATATCTGTATTTGAAAAAAGAAAAGTAAATGAATATCAACAGATATTCAAGGTTTGATGTTCAAAATAAAAGCATTATAAACTTGAATTTAACATCTGTGTCCAGTGTCTATCTGTTGAAAAAATCTCCTCGCGCTTAATTTATCTGTGCGAGCTTTCTTCAACGACAAAACGACAATCGACAACGATATTATGTCCAATATTTTTTTTATTCTCTTTCAAATGTTCTTATAAAAATAGTGTCATAAACGAATATAAAAATATTTTAAATAATTATTGCTTTATCGCACAATTCGAGATATTCCAAGCCGTACATCATCATCAGGTGAGCATTTAATAATTCGTTTTGGAAATATGTATTACTTATCTAAAATATTTTTTGTTTTTCTAACTGTACATGTTGATTATTTTTGTATTTTGATTTTAGTAAATATTGTAATGATATTTTTGTATTTAAAATCTTTCAATTGTACAATAGCTCACTTGATCGATATCTAAAATTTGTGTAGGTGTAATCATTTACATAAAATTTTGTTAAGGCGTAGATATTCTTTTTTAAATTTAATCATCTCGATTTATCGTTAAATATATGAGATATTTAATTTATATTTTGTTCGATACATATTTTGGTGAGATGCTAATATAATAATTATGCTTTCTCTTAATATACGTTGATATTTGACTTTCCCTTGATGGGTAGGAACATAAATTACGCTAAAATATGCGCTTCTTAGTGAAAGTTTTTTCAAACGAACGATGTATCTATCTATATAAATTATATTATATTATAAATTAATTTATTAATTATTTATATTATAAATTATTTTGCAACAGTAGTAACTTAGTAATTTTAGATGACATGGTTTTTCACACTGTTATTTGTATATAGGAAAAGATATAAAATTCCATTAACTATTGTTTGAATCTTATTTATAAGAGTAAGTGTGGAGATATCATAATATTGCCTTGTTAGTGCCACATGATATAAAGCATGTAAAAGGAATCTTACATATTTTGAATTGGTACTCTGCATCTTGTTCAAATCATTAATGTATATATTGCTATTCACTTTATTTGAAGCTTTATAAGAAACTGTTTATTTTCTTCCTTACTACCCTCATTTTAACTAATTAGTTTACTAATACTTAGTATGATTTGATAATTATACATTAATTATTATAAGACCATTCTATGATTATCCACCAGTTTGTGAGTCATGATTACATGAAGTAGTAGCCATCATCACTAGTATTAACTAGTGTTGATGATGAAAAGGTTCCTTTTGCTATTGAAATAATTATTACCGCATATAGCAATTTGATATAAAAGTATTTATGGCCTCATATAAAGAATATTCAATTATGAGAAATGAGCAGACAACAACAATTCTTAATTACTGAGAGACACAGATTGTCAGTTATTGCAGCATATGCAATAATCATGTTTTGAGCTTAAAATTTAAACAAAAAGTTATTTCACATTTTTAAGAATTGAAACAATAGTAATAAACAATAATACTCAAAGGAATAGATGCGATGAGGTTGTCATAAAGGATTACAACTAGTCAATTGCCATCTTCATTCATAAGAAAGGAGATATCTTTCATTGAAGCTGATAATAATAAATTGTTTCCTGCAAAGGCAGATTCTTATTCAATTTTGATTACTGAGCTGTTCGGCCCAACAGATAACATCTATTTTGTTGTCAGTAGACAAACAATTACTACTGTTCTTTATAATTAATTAATGAGATGTTGAGGTGATAATTTATTTAGGTTGGTAATGAGGTTATATAAATATACCAACATTGCAGGCTATATGTTACTAACTGATTGGACTAGTCTTTCTTGACCATGTGGTCATATCATTGCCACCGGGATTTAAAATAAATTAATAGCCAAGTTTTTTCTTCTTTTGATCTCAAACATTTTTGATGTGGAATGTGTTAATAGTAAATAGATTAGCCCGGTATTGTAACACTATTTAAATGATTTGGAAACTATTTGGTGACTTTTAAGTTTACCTTATACTGCACATATTGCCAATGTTATAAATGTAATAGAAGTGTCTTATTTGTGTTATGTTAGGAGTAATTTTACTGAGCTTACAGTTCAAGATCAAAATCACTTGAAGAATTCAGATTTTGTTTTGCACCTGTTGTTTTAATTCATTTTGAAGATACCTAGCTTTTTTCTTTCCCATATTCTAGTGGTTTTGGATTTAGATTTTTGGTTATATAGTGGTAATGGCTTGCTTAAATTAAAACTAAAAAGTTAATTACAAAATCAGAGCAGTATTATATACATAATATTAACTGTTCCAAAAAGATGTTAAGTCACGTAAAATGTTCTTTCTTTGTTAAATCTATAACAAGACATCAATATCTAATTAAAATATATTTTTTTATAGGTAAACCATCTCAAGAATGCCATCAACACACTTAAACTTGCGCGAAGACGACGTTATTCGTCTGGCACTCGAGTTTCTCCACAACCGCGACTTGCACATCACGCAACTGTCGCTTGAGCGTGAAACCGGCGTCATCAACGGAAATTACGCCGACGATGTGCTCTTTCTGCGCCAACTCATACTGGATGGACAATGGGACGATGTTCTTGAATTCATTCAACCATTAAGTGCTCTCAAAGCTTTTGAAGCAGACAAATTTAACTATGCTATACTGAGGCATAAATATATAGAACTTCTCTGCATCAGATCAGAAATTAAAGCTTACAATAATGTTGAGAATATTGTAGATGAAGTGGTCAAAGTACTTAGCGAGTTAGAGAAGCTTGCACCCACAAAGGAGGAGTATTCTAATCTCTGCTTACTGCTAACGCTTCCCAGTATAACAGATCATGCTCAGTTTAAGAAATGGAATCCTAGTAATGCCAGAGTGCAGTGCTTCAGAGAAGTATATCCTTTGGTGGAACAGTTCTTACCTTGCGACAAGAAGTCTGCTGGCACTGTAGCTAAGTGCGCAAAAAATGATCGCTTAATGCAATTGCTTATCAAAGGCATTTTATATGAATCATGTGTAAATTACTGTCAAGCTAAAGCCACAGGATCAAAAGAAGCTCAGTCAAATGAAGTTAATTTTTCACAACTTCTTGATGGTTCTGGATTTGATGAATCCGATTTGAGTCTACTATCATGGCTGCAGTCAATCCCAGCTGAAACATTTAGTGTACCATTTGAACAGAGAATGTTAAATGTGGATGTGGAGAAATTGGATCGTCCTTCCCTACACACTTCATGGACTGAACACATGCTTGTAACACCTATAAAACCTCGGACATTCCCGCACTTGGCCATGCCATTCAGGCGGCCTCGTTCCGCTGCAGACGCTATGACGCGATCACTGCGACCTCTACCTGATGGTGCGCCTCGACATACGGCGCTAATGGCTTTATCTGCCATAGACTACGGCCCCTCATCTTCTTGCTTTGCTGGTTTTCATTTAACTGGTATCAAGGGGAGCAAGCTGATGAATACGTCTGTTGACAGACTATTCGATAATAAAATTGGAGACAGTATGTATAATGGTATCAATGAAACCTTAAAGCCGATAGAGGAACAATTGAAACCTACGGCGGATATTGCTACGTCGACGAAGACAAATGATTCAAACAGTGTTGGTGCGTCGAATGCTACTACTCCAGAGCACAGGGGACAAGATTACTCTGTTTCTACTTCGATATCAACCACAGCTGCATCTACGGAGCGTTCCTCTCTCGCGGAACGTGTACCACAGGAGCTGGAGCCAAAGCTAGTGCCAACCCTGGATGGAGATTTCCGCCGAGAATTGCTTAAGGAGTATCAAATTCAAAAGCAGCGTGAATGCGATGACTATATACGAAATCTTTGCTCCTCCGAATTACGAGTGCCTAAGCCGTAAGTTATTACATTCAGAAATTCAGTTACACTACGCCTTTTTTTTATAAAACTCATAATGTTTCTGTATTTATTTCAGGATGGAGCAACAAGGTGAAGCATCTGGCTTCACGCAATCCATCAGACTTCCACAACAGATGAATCAAGAAACCTCCATAGAATGTAAACAGCCAATCAGGTAAATTAATTTCAAAATATTTAAGTAATAGTAATAAACAAAGCTTTAATTATCAATATGGAATGAATGACCTCGCACTAAGTAACAAGTGATTGTAAATGCAAATAAATTTCACTTAATATTATAGCGTATGTTTAACTTATTATGACTACAAATATGCTTAAATAGCTGTTTAAGTTAATTATAGTCATATATAATTTAAATAACAATCAAATGAAAAATATTGCTATAAACAGAAACTATTTTTTTTATTTATAACTAAGTTATGATAATTTAAGTCTTCTAATCGATATTTAACTAGTATAATATAGAAAATAATGCTTTCCAATTTAAACAGTTCAATTTTTCTCATTTAACAATACAATGATGGTAGAGTAGCTGTTGTCTGCTTGGCTGAGTACTTAACATATTAGTATAATTTAGTTACGGTTTTCTTACAATGGTACAGTGATCATGTTAACTTGTTAATCCCGACTGTCAACTGGCTACTTCCATTGTGTTTTATCCCTTAAATTTATCAATTTTTCATCAAGTTCTATATAGAAATTACCGGAATTTTTTTTTATCGTAATAAGTCATTTGAATATGATTTTATTTAATTTCAGCAAATTTGAGGCTGGAGATCTGGCACAAAGTCTGGAAGGACTTATGGTAAGTGATCTTTTTTTAAATAAAAAAAAGGTTTTAATTACTAGATAATAACGGCATTTTGTTCTTGTTTCCTGGTTCGTTGCTCTTGGCCGAACATCATGATTGTTTTGTACCAGATTTTTTGCGTTTATCGCATATTTTGCGAGTAAATCGAGTGAATTCTTTTTCACTTGTAATATTTTCTCTTGTCCGTGTTGAAGACGAGTAGACATCGATTACGCCGGTATGCGGATTAACTACTTAAAAATAGTTTGGAGTAATATAGTTTGTAACTGCCGCACTTTATGGCTATTACTACTTTCACCCTTATTGCAGATTTCTTATACTGAATCTATATGAAGGGTCCACCTTAGTAACGAATTAACGAATTTGCGAGTTCAATAAAGATAGCTAAGGTTTCCTGTAGTAAACTTAGATTAGTTCTCGTTATATCCTCTCTATACCTATAGTTAAATCATACCAACAATCATGATTTTATTGTAATACTTATAATAATACTAGTAATTCTTATTACCAATTATTATTTGCTTAGAGAAGTATAGAGCTTTATTTTATTCTAAACAAGATTATCGGATACGTTTTTAGTACGGTATGTAATTACATATTCTTGAAACTTTCGTACACGTTTCTTTATATAATAAAACCTATACAAATGTTAAAGACAAAATCGAATTACTTGACAAAATTATTGAATCCGTCTATCCATTTTTAATATCCTTTTATTTTATGTCTAAGGATTCATTAAATGGCCCTTAAAATAAAAAAGAGCAATACAATCATAAATTACAACGCCTGCTGTTTTAATTCTGCAATATTAAAAAAAAACTATTGCTATGAGTGAAACTGCGTAAACATGATAACGATATGCCAGTAAATGAAACATAAGGTGGTGTGTTTTTAAAAGATTTTCTACTTAAATTTTGAGTATTAAAAGTGTTTGTTTGAATTAAGCTTTTGGGTACATTTGACGAGTGAGACTTGTCATCGACATGAATAACCAAATTGACAGAGCCTGACTCGTCATTGGAATAAAATGTTACAGTAAAATTAAACACATTCAGTGTGTTAAATATCCTTAATCAAGGTGGATTGAGTCATGTCATATTTCGATCAATTACGTATGACTTAACGATGTCGTAAGGTTTTACGCAAATAAAGTATTTACCTTTTGTGAATAATGCGACTAAGAAACTTATACAAAGAAATGACACAATCATTCAATTCGTTTAAAAAGACGCCATAACTTCAAAGGCGTCGTCTTTGTCTTGTCAAATACGATTGATTTATCAACTGTCGCCATAAAAATGATCTTATTTATAGCTTTGTAATAAATATGGCTTTTGGTTGACTAGCGTTAACGCCCACTGCACTATTAACTAACCACGTTCCATGAATAACTTGTTTGGTAATTTTATTTGTTTATTTCTTCCTGTATAATTCAATAGCGATTTCAAATTACTTATTTCTATTTTTTTATAACTTTATAATTGTATTTCTTTTCCTTTCTTTTTTCTAATAATAAATTAAAAAATGCTTTTAATTAATATAACCTTCATTTCAATTGATATATTTGTTACTCTCTATTATCTATTGTAAGAAACACTAGAAAGCGAAGTCATTGGCTTCTTAAATACAGGTCTACCTTGTTAAGGAGCCAAGGCCTTATTGATTCTGTAAACATTTAAGTATGCAATAAATAAATAAAATAAATGCATAGAAACAATCAGGAAGATACGCGTGAAAAATAATTATCATAGCGAAATCACTTAATATCGATTAGGAAAGATCCTACTCGATATTAAGTTAGAAGTAAAAATACATATTCTACTTAATTACAGAAATTAAGATATGTCCAATGAATTGAAGCAACTTAATAAATAATAATAATAAGT
Organism: Papilio bianor; assembly: GCA_011763625.2. NCBI lineage: Eukaryota > Metazoa > Arthropoda > Insecta > Lepidoptera > Papilionidae > Papilio > Papilio bianor. The sequence continues at coordinate 8,345,311 of JAAOEG020000025.1, read as the reverse complement.
TGATTATCAACATCATTTTCAAAGAGTCGACAAATTAATTTATAACTTAACTAGATGTCGTCCGCGACGCTGTCGACTTAATTAATAAGACTACAACTAAGTTAATAAGTAGCCTATGTGGTCTTCCAGACTATGTTCTATATCTATGCCAAATTCCATCCAAATCCGTTGAGACGTTCTGGAGATATCTTTTAACAAACATTCATCTATTCATCTAAACATGAGCATTTATAATGTTAGTAAGACGATACAAACATTTTGTGTAATAAAAAGTGTTAATTCATTAATTTTGGTCCTTACAGTTCCGGTTTCTTACTTATACATATGCAAAGACAGTGGGTAATTAATATCGCACATTTAACACAATAATAAATATACGATGAATGTTATGTAACATAGTAATTATCAATTTCATTTTTATATAAGCGGAATTTGATACCTGGTTACAGAATTTCGATAGTATGACTGGTGTTTCCATTGGACCGATAGAATCCGTACAATCGTTCGACTAACGGAAAAAAACTCATTGGGGTCAATTGATCGGGCAATAGGTCCTACGGGAAACATTCAGTATGATATATAAGTTTATTTATAAATTATATACCTACTGCTCACTATGCGTCCCCACCGAGGGGCTCGGAGCCTACTCTAAGATAGGGGTGACTAGGCCTTAGTCAACCACGCTGGCCCAATGCGGGTTAGTTGACTTCTTTGAATTTGTTCGCAGATATGTGCAGGTTGCATCACGATGTTTTCCTTCACCGTAAGAACGTCGGGTAAATGTACATATGAAATTCGAAAATCGAAAAACACATTGGTACATGGCGGGATTCGAACCAGGACCTGCAGATTATATGCTTATAGTCATATGCTTAGCCCCTGAACCACCGAAGCTCTCTTAATTATAAATCTCTTATTTATAAATGTTAATGTTTTGCAAATTTTTATCAATTGACAATTACTTAGGAAATATTTGGCTAATGATTTGAAAATACGGTTGCTGCTTATATTGAGGTAGGTAACTGTGCTGTGGTCTCATATTTAGAAAAAAGCGTTTTACCATATATGCAATAAAGCACATACGGTAGTTGTCATAAAATTAAAAAAAAATTCAGCATATCAAATATTTTTCACTTTATAAAATCCTGTAAAGTGAAATAAATGTGCTGTCTATACTAATGATTTGAAAATATACTAATATAATGAAGAGGAAAGATTTGATTGTTTGTTTGCACTGAATAGAGGATCCGAAACTACAAAAAATGTAAAAATCCATTTAATCTTGAGAAGCTACAACTACCCCCGGATGCAATACGATTTTTTAATTTCGATTTTTTAAATTCTGCGTGGACGTAGTCGCGGCAAAAAGTTGTGCATACATTTTTACGATAAATTGAAAGTTTCTCAATAAATAATCAATAGACTAATGTTTATTCATCTTACTGTTGTCGTTTTCTATCTTTTTCCCTAATGCACATGACGCAATAACGTATTACATATGTATGCTCTAATGGGCGACGTTTAATTTTCTCTTCAGTACATGAGCGCGGGTAATTCCTGCACTTATAGTACATTATTATTAATTGTATGTTTGAAAATTATGTCACCCCTTGAATTGAAGATTTTTTTTACGTTTGATAAGCCAGCGCTTGACCACGATCCCACCTGGTGTTACTGGAGATTTGGTCGAAAGATGGTACGCGCTAGCCTAATAAGTGCCTATTCACTCTACTTTTGAAGGTCCCAACATCG
>JAAOEG020000025.1:8103902-8120083 GCA_011763625.2 Papilio bianor | reverse complement strand
ATGGCGCTTAACCTAGTTTTAAGTGTAAATAAGCTCCTCCGAGGCCGCAATGCTTTTAGGTCGTGTCGGTGGACGTTCTATGGTGTGACTGGGCTCAAAGGCCTCTGAGATAGCTTGGGGTGTCACTCAAATACAAAGACGCATTCGCACCCGATTTGTAATTTCTAGTTATTGTAAACTAACAATTAACACATACGTATTCAGTAAAAGTGCTAACAAGTCAAGTCCATTTTTTATTATTAGCAGATTATTGTTTATTTACTAATATTTCTTATACCACTACAACTAGTTCTAGGCTTGTGCTAGAATATGGCGGGATTCGTACTTTCGATCATCTGATCGGAAATCCGTACCCTTAACAATTAGGATGTTGGCGCTTTATGTTTGGGACCATACGATCTACAATTAATTAATTTTTAAATTTAGCAAAATTTTATAAAAATAAAATTTTGCTAATTATAACAATATAGCACAATATAACACTAAATTTTTACTGTATTTAAAGAAAATCACATTTAAAAAGCACGGCAAAACTTCAAGAATGATATTTCTTTATTAAACAGTCCCGATTTATTTGAATTTCTTTTTATCAAATTTTAACTTATTTAATTTTACTTTATTGTAATGCTAAGCACAAATGACGAGTCAGGCTCGTCATCTGTAACTTACGTTATTCATATCGATGAAGAGTCTCACACGTCAAATATACCCAAAGGGTTTAAATGAACTTTACAGTATATTTAAAAATTTTCATTTTCATGTCGTGCCCAAATAAAGTGTAACACAAACGAGGGCTTTTTCAATTACATTGTAAAATAGTCGTAGTGTGCGCTAGGTTTTATGGTATTAATACTGGGTCTGACAGTGGCATTAACAAGTACCATGCTACTATGATGTATTCGTAAGAAAATTAACTCCACAGGTATTGGCAGCATTGAACGTGGAGTTGAGTTACTTGTCAAAGGTTTTATTACTAATCTTTGAATTGTTTTTATGGTCCCATAGGACATAGAGTTTCTAATACTGTGTGTTTCTTCCAGCGGGTTCACCCAGCCCCAACGCTGGTTACGTGCCATCAAGCAGCTATTCTCCAACCCGCCGCCACGAAGCAGTTACGTCCTCAGAGACCGCAGGACGATTCTCTTTCTGGCCGGATGGTAATAATAAAATTTTTAACGCTTAATCACCACTCGGATTACCTTTATTACAATATTGCCATCTCTTTTATACTCTCTGAACAATAGGGAGAACAGTAGTATTCGAATAAAAGTATCGGGTCATTTGAAATTAGTAACAGACGAGAATTAGTACGTAAAGTGTAAAGTGATTTTAAGACTGTAGTCGTTAGATGCTATGAACTCTTTAAGTTTTTAGCTATACATTAGTTAAGAGTAATTTATTATAGTACACTGAGTGTGCTAGACGCTCCGTTGGAACAACGCCACCCCAGTTTTATACAAAATTTCCCTTCGGTTCCGCTTCTATTTTATTGTGCTATAATTTCAATTGTTCGATATTTTGTTTCAGTTGGTGTCAAAGAAGAAGCATCGTCGAGTCTCATGTCAAACGGGGCACCGTATTCGAAATGTTTTATGTAAATTTTAAAAACATAGGGGAGCACAAGACTATCCATTGTAATCTGCACTCGTGTGAAATGTAAGACGATAGAATGGAACCTACAATAAGTAAAATAAACTCGTTGTTAGTCATCTATGTAAAAAAAAATAATTAAGGTAAGTATGCATTTTGAGATGAAATATCCATAGATGCATACTTTGTATTACAAAATACAGATTTTACTATAAATTTAATATAAATATTCTCTAAGGTTCCTCTAGGACCGAAAAACAAGAAATGGCAAATTAAAACAAAATAGTACTTAACTGATGTAATACACACGTTAAACGTCGCCAGGCTAAAATTACCCATTGGTAAACAAGGCTACGAAAGATCTCCACAATGCCAAGTCCTGTGTCAAACTCATTCAGCGCACTCCCGTAACAGCGACCACGTTCGGTTCGTCTTGCGGGAGGCCTACCGACACTGCATTGACCTGTGGCCGCCATTCTAGGACTTTTCGTTATCAATCAAATGAAAATACACTACTGGCAACAAAATAATGTTATTTGTGTTCTCAATTTATTTACTTAGAATTAGTTCATGTAATAAAAACTGTGTAATAAAATTTTGTATTTTGTAATAATTAATAGTACCTAGGTTTTCGTAAATTTGTCAGGACTAGTTATAGTTTTTATTTGCCATGTATGCGATCTCAACTTGTTTTAGTAAAACTGGCAAGTTGTTGCAAAGTAGAATTCCCACCCATAATAGCGGATACCATATTGAATGTCACCAATTAATCTTCATTTGTTTAATGTCTTTGCGGAATAACGCTACCGAATCCAAACGTAATTCCGTGAAACATTTCGAATGAATAATATTCAATAATATACCGATTTAATCTTAATCATTATAATATATGTAACTTTACGATTTTACAATAGCTCTTTCAATCTAATATCTATACGTTTCTGTACTTAAAATCTCTTTTTTTCATAAATGGAGAAATAACTAGAGTACAGTAATAAAGGACATAGCCGGGGAATTGCGTTACAAATAAATATTCAAAATTCATAATATATTAATATTTTAAACATGCATATACCTATATAAATTAATATGACGTGTGTAAATGTTGTGTATCTCGAAATGATATGTGCATGACAATAATATTCTGTTCGTAAATGTATTCTCGATGTTAAAATAAGATGTTAATGTAACTAAATTCTATTAAGATTATGTGATTTATGTTATTGTTTAATTCAAACACATAGAACTTTTGCACACACACTGGATTACTATTATTTGTTCGGCAATCAATTAATATCTTACTTCAAAAATACTCTTTTCTCTGATACATAACTTTCTAATAGACAGCCTTAAACACAAACTTAGTATCAGTAATTTAAATCTTAATTCTATCATTTAACTAAAATTGTTACAACCGTAGTAAAACACCATCGTACAGAATGTCCCCCTTAACATCTTTGCATGAGAGGGCCAGTTGTGCAATAACACGACCATACAGAAGACAGGAGTTAAGTGAAAGAAATTCCGCGCTTTATCTGACGAGTGTACGGTGCCGGAGGCCTAATTTTAGTACTCTTTGCCTTCCCACCCTTTTAAGGAAAGGATGGGAAGGGAAATGGTTTTGACAGAAGTGGAGATGCTTAGGAAGGGAGAATATTGTATTTCTTTGCTTCTCCTCTGTCGTTTAAAGGTAGGCAACGAATCTTTAATTGTAGATGTCTATGAAAGGCAGTCGCTTCGTTATTTTGGTGAATTCAGGCCGCTTGCTCGTTTGTTACTTTTTAACCTCAAATTTTAAAATTCTAAACCAAATGAAATTACGAATATTCTATTCGGTATTCTTTAGAAATATAAGTATAAGTATTCTTCTTAAGCCCATGTGTTCTTTTAGATATAGTTCTACATCTATGTTATATTTCATAGAGATCTGTTGATACGTCACGGAATCTTCTAACATCTATTCTTCTAAACTTTTGAAGTTATGACGTCAGTAATATTTTACGTAAGGCTCCTAAAACGATTGTTGTTTGGTGAACAAACGATAATAACGCCAGTCTTATGTGTGCAAATGCTCTTTATTTCTTCATCTTTATCACTAAACATTAGAATTGAGTCAAATAGACGTTTCACTTTTTCATGTGTACAAAACTCTTTTATACATGGCCAACAATAATTAACTGATTGATTACTATATTCTATGAATCCGTCAGTGATAGTAATAACCTTTTTATTGATTGTATAATAATATATTCACTCTTCATGTTAAATTAAAGTTAAAGAAAATATCTCTAAATGTACATATGTATTTTATTTGAAGAATTTCTACTACCACATTTTTCAATTTATTTATATCGAAAAACAATAACACTAAATGATCAATTGTCAAAAAAAAATACTAAATACGGTTTTAGAAAATTATTGCTAACTATTTTACTCTAATACGCTATCGGAATTCATCAAAAAGAAAATGTTGTGATTATATGCAACACAAAACATGCACAAATTCATCCTTTTTTTTAAGCTTTTAAATTTTGGAAACTGCATGCATCTGAATATTTTTCTTTGATACGTATATCGATAGTGGAACCTTCACAGCATAATGTATGTGACACATTTTGTTTTTTTTGTTGCTACCTTATATGAATAGGTCAGTCAATCAGTTATTGCTAATCCTGTAAAAAGATCTAGTTTTAGGTTCTTATTCGGTTTCTCGATAGATTTTATTAGGTTATGTGACACTTCAATATATGATTTCTTTTTCCTCGATGTCGATAAATTGTATGCAAAACAATTATTGTTCAATTCAATTGGTCGTTTTATTAGCCTTCTATATGATCCGCTTTAACGTCTCCGATGTTACCCCGAATTTTATTACGCGTTTAAAAAAAATCATTCAAAATTAATGTTTTTTTTTCAAAGATAAAAGAATTACTATAGTTTAGTTTTTATAAGTTTATTTTTACGACACCGGTGTCTATGGATATATAATATATTTTAGAATAGTTAATCTGAATTAATTTAATTAATATTTCTTCAGCCATGACACACCAAATGTAACAAAATTTTTCATTTCATGTTATTCATGTTTATAATATTTTATAATACTTTTCAAAGCGTCAAGAAGAATTCCTTACTCTCTTCCGGATCTACTCCAGATCATCCAGATCTAGTGAGCGTTGAATGGTTAAGCTCTTGACTTGTGATCTGCAGGTCCTGGGTTCGAATCCCGTGTACCAAAGAGTTTTTCGATTTTAGAATGTCGTATGTACATTTATCCAAAGTTCTTACGGTGTAGGAAAACATCGTAATGCAACCTGCATATATCAGCGAAGAAGTTCAAAGATAAGTGTGATATCAACCAACCCGCATTGGGCCAGCGTGTTTGACTAAGGTATTAGACAAACCTAACTTAGGTTAGGATACGAGCTCCTCAATGGCGATGTTTAGTGAGCTGATGGTGGATCCAGATCTAAAAAAGGTAAGGTAATATCTAGGTCTAAATGATGGAAACCTTAACTTTGGTGGAGCCTGTATCAGTATTAATGCTCGAATAGACAGCTCGCCCGCTGCAATACCATGGCCACATAAGGACAAGCGTGAAAAGGAAGTTATTCCTCGTTTCGTCTGATGAGAGCGTGTGCGTAACCTGGGGCTAGGCATCCTATTCCCTTTTCTACCTTTTTAATTATAAGATGATGAAAGGGTGATTTAATTAAGCGGGGGAGGGAAGATATAGGTCCTCTTCTCTATTTGAGGCAGGCAATACATCGTTTCGCTATTTTAGCGAAATCAGGTGGCTGCTTGATCGATCGCCATCTTGGTTAGTTACTCCGCTGGCGCAGCGACCCAAAGTGGGCCTTGACCTTCGACACAAGAAATCTTCAACGTAGCCTGTCCTGTGCAGTTTCTTGCCAGTCAATAGTTTGTAGCTTGTCATCTTAAACTATAAAATAATAATTAAGCTTGCAGGAATTTGTTTTGGATTTTACACCTATGGCTACACCACCGTTCTCTCCTGTTAATCTTGACTTGCTCTTTCCTTAATATAATGAACTAGTTATAAAGTGAAAAACGAACTTTTTGTCAATTAAATAACTTTATTCCGTACATTTTGTTAATCCACAAACGTCAGTCTCACAGACTAATATTACACCAAAATTGAATAATGATATATTTTTTAAGACATAAGTATATTTCTACAAATATTTCATTCATAATACATACATATAAAGTGTGACTTTTTACCAATAGTAAAATATATTTTATTCTTTTTTAATATTATAATATATTGATATATTAATACAATCGTTAAAAAATATCGCTTTTCTCTACCTGTTAGAAGATGTTACATTTGTTTTCTCAACATTTAATCACTAATAGTAATTATTAAATGTAGACATATTTCGATTTTGTTAGACAAATTGCATAGACCTGATTATTAGAAAATTACTATGCGTTAGTTATTACGATATCTCGTGAGTTCAGCTCGTGTTATTTAGTTTTATGCGACTTTTGTGCTTTCAACTCATTTCAATGGACACAACGTGATAACATGCGTCACTAAAGTCTATTGCAAACGTCTGACGCAAGTCACTAAATAAAAATAACGTCGAGTTTTAACTGGCCAAACAATTACATTAAGACGTATGAAATTCCCTCTTATTAATTTGGAAAAAGACAGTAAATGTAATATTATACTTTTTGGTATTCATGTCTCGGCAGTAAACACCCACGGTTAATTTCCCTCGTTTAACGTCCAGTCCATTTATCAAGCCTTAAGTTTAATGCGCTCTCTAATTATGATCATTTAAATAACTGCATTACATAGAATTTAATAATTGTCACACAGGTTTTTAATAAACTTGTCCGACTTTGACAATAGATATATTTTACGATAAAATGACGAATGAGTTTCTGATAATATACTTGACAGTCTGGCAAATAATTAGATAAAAGGGAGTGACGTGTGAGCAAATTTAATTATAAATTATAACATATTACTATAACAAACGGACAAAGGACATCTTGAAAATCAGTAAATATTTCTTTGATTACCAGGAAATGTTTACTGATTTATTTCTTTCATATACAAATTGACAATGTAAAGTTTTCTATATATGTAGTATGTATATAATCTGTATCTTATAATTTATTATCTAGTTAATAATTTATCTTAGTTTATTAATAGACCTTTTGATATAGATTCTTTGGTTATTAAACAATAAACGTACGACGCGAAACAACTTAACTTTAGGCCTTTTGCCTATTTGCTGTTATTTAGCCACGGGAAGAAAATATTAAGTATTTTAACGCACTTGAAAAATCACAGCAGTAACTTATTAAAGCTGCGGAGATCTTCTATTTACAATAAATCTAATAATCACTTATAATACCAAGCTGTTCTTTTCTTGTTACATATATTACGTTCTTTCTCCGCACGCACGCACATTTGAAAACATTTTAAACATTTGAAAACTTAATCTTTGGTTTGGCATTCAACATTATTTTCAATTTTAGTTATCGTAAAAAAGGTGCAACCAAATATTAATTCATTCTTTATACAAACATACACAAAAGTAATCAATGTTAAAATTTTATGCCTTTCTCTTGACACATTGAGATACGGTGCCAATCCATAAACACGATCATATAAAGCTCTACCACATGCAGTGCCTGCCGTAAAAGTAAAAATATGACAGTACTCAGAGATCACTGGCGAATAAAACGTGAACCTAAAATATTTACATTGACGTGACAAACTAAAAATCGTTGTTAGTAAACAGAATTATGAAAATTGGGGAATACAATTATGTGCGTGATTTTAAAAGATTAAAAATGATAAAGAATCAAACATGACAATTTGAAGAGGTTAGTAAGTCTGCAATCAGTATAAGACATTTTTTGTTCTAATTGTATTAATTTATGAGGGGTTCCTTCAAGTGGGTTTTATATATATTTGGGTACGTATGCTTCATAGGATCCACTCATTGTTTTCACTTTGATATATCCTTAGGTATTTTCTTAATGCGTAATGATTTGCTCCGTGGTTCTGGTGGGAAATGTATGAGCCCTGGTGTTCTTTCTACACTCAGTGAGAATCCCCGCTCACGTACGGGATGGTTCATAAACACCGTGGTGGATCGTGGAGAACTTATAGCTGGACCAGAACTTATATCATAAACCTGAACCACATCGCTCCTTAATTCTGTACCATCAGCTGATGTACCATCTGAATCAGTGTCTTCATCGTCCGATTCGATTATTCTAAAAAAAAAGTATATTTTTTTATTGGTGTCAATATACTAAATTTTATCATTCGCTTTGCGTTATCGTAAACGAAAGAATCCGTACATATCAATCCGTGCATAAAATAAAATTCGCATAGGGTTTGAATGCTATTTGATATACGTTTAAATAATCGTACCTAACTTCAAGTTTGTTTATCCTCTGCTTTATTTTAGCTTGTTCCTCGCCGACATCAGCCAGAAGCCCTTGGAGGCGGTTATTCAACATCTCGACAGTCGTCTCCAGTTTGTGGACAGTTTCTTCCAAACTTTGTTGGGTAGTTTGAGCATTTTCAAAAACAGTTTCATCCAATAAACCATCCTAGAGAAATATTTATAGCCGTAAATTATACAAAATAAAAGATTAAAAATACGTTTTATACTTATTTTCTTTGGTATTTCTAGAAAACAAACCTTTCTTAGTAATTGACAGCCACGTTCCGTTAGAGTTGCCCTCGCATCTGGATAATCCGCGAGGGCTTCCCAGAGATCCCGTTTTGCCAAGCAAAATAGATCTGAATAGCCAAGAGCACGAACATTTGCCGTCCTTCGATTTCCAGTACGATTCCCAGCTATTTCCAAGACACTTACTTCTCCAAACACTGAGCCCGCACTTAGTGTAGCTAAAACAGTCTTCCCATCATCAGCAACGACTTGAAGTCGTCCTCTTTTAACTATATACATTTCCTTGCCAACATCGCCTTTTCTGCAGATATAATCACCGGGACTAAAAACTTGCAGCCTTAACTTTAAAACTAGCGCTTCCAGCAACCCGGGTTCACAATCTTGAAATATTCTCACTTTACGTAATGTATCCAGATGAACCCGTATAGCTATTTCTGCCTTCAGTTTATCAGGCAAAGATGACAAAACGTTTTCTTCATCCAAAGCTCCGCTTTGGGCCCAAGTATATGCGAACCATCTAATAACTCTAGCCTCCAGCTCTCCACTAACTTTCCTAAATGCCATGTACTGCTTGACTCCGTCCATTTTATTTTGAAACTCAACTCTAGCAACATTCATATTTGAAATCATTGATCCAATATTTCCTACAATTGTGGCGAAAATTAACACTCCTGCCAAAAAATCGGCAACGACGAACAGATATTCGGCATCGATTTCTGGTTGTGGTGTTTCTCCGATAGTTGTAAGAGTTAAAGTCGACCAATAGAAACTGTATATGTATTGGTGAGCGAGAGATTCATTACGTGCACCAGTCAGATTATACACCCAGTTATCAGTACCGAATCCAATAGCGTAGCTTATTGCAAAATATAGACAAGCATTCCAATGTATGAGCACTAAAATTGCCATTACAACCTGAAAATTTATGATAATAAGAAGTATCTGCAATACATAAATTATATAGACATGTAATGAAATAAATTAGAATTAATCTAGTCGAAGTACCTTGCATATTCTGAAAGCGTTAGGGTAACTGGTGGCGGTTTCGGTGCGGTCAAACCACTCCCACATTCGAGGCAGTCGAAATAGTCTATTGAGTCGTACAATAACAGGGCATGGCAAACGTTGCTGTAATACAAATAGTATTGAAATATTCAGGTATTGACCAGTTTAGTTAACATTTGTTTGAATTAAAATAATTATAAATAAATTAAAACAGTAATTTAATACTAACATAATCGCATGTGCCTGGTTTCCACCAATAATAAGCGATATCCGTGGGTATCAAGGATATGAGGTCGTACCTCCACGAATCTGACTTCAAGTAGTGTTTCCTTAGCATTGTCGAATCCTTTACCATGAGACCTTGCTCGAGATAACCTAGAAAAATATGCTTTTAATAATCTATTAACATCCGACAGCAAGCAAAGCAACAGTTACTTCAATTTAAACTTATAGACACAATTTTCGTTTACAATATATTTGAATTGCATTAAGAGGCGCGAGATAAGAATAAATTAGGGTCTATCTATCGATCACCAGTTAGAGGCGATCGTGTCATGAAAGCATTGCCATATTTGTGCGGAAAAAGCAACTAGACAAGGCCGCGTGTTTGTCCACATGTTAGCTAAATTTGATGACGCAAGGCGCGGCCGTACGCGCCGTGTGGGTGTCAAACTGTTGATTTGTGACTTCGTTCCGTAAGCAACCCTCGTAACTTGTTTCTCTGTGACTTCTATTGATTTAAAAGCCCTTCATCTTGAAACCAAACACAATGTTTCATCCGTTTGCAAACAATACCTACAAACATTCAATACCGCCATCGACTAGTTAGAGCTATAACGCAGTTTTAAAAATAAAAATCAAGTCACCATACATACACGCTTAGACCAATTCTCCGTATAATTAAATTTGTTAGAAAATCGCACACAAATTGGTTATTAAAATGCGCACAGCCTCGCAAAGCTTATACACTAACATATAAAAAATATACAGGATGCTAAAGCGGTCACATACCTTCGTGGACATGAATCACCGTGTCAATGAGATAAATAGCATCACAGAGGTAATCCAGGATAAACCAGAGTACTGTGAGGTTGTCCAGTTCCCAAAAGACAGCTCGTCCAATCACAAACACCATGTTATACAAGATGGCAAGGGACACCACTGCTAACCACTGTGGGAAGACAAGCATTATTTAATTAAAACATCTAACCAACTTATAAAACTCATCGAATATTAGGATTTTTATAAAAAGTAACTTTCACAAATACTATTTTCTACATTAGTACATAGCTGTTTAACAAACCTGGACATCATTAGTACATAGAAGATGCTTATCGGTATCGGTCACGTCCGATGACCCGTATGCGTCTTGGCCAGTGGCCTTCCACATAAAAGTACAAAAGCATAATTTTTATAACAAATAAACTACCGCTTGGCCACAATCCCACCTGGTGTTAGTCGTGATCTTAACGAAAGATGGCATGCAATATCTCAATAAATGCCTGTTCACCCGATTCTTGAAGAGTTTCATGTTTCACTTTTTTGTTTTTTTTTTAGTTTGTGTAATATCCATGTTATATGGATGGAAACAATAGTGCCGGCAACTTATTCCAATCCTTTGCTGGACGCACGAGGAACGGTAATTCAAATCGCCCCTTTCGGAAACGCGGTATATCAACTACCGATGGATACCAGATGTCTAAGCTTCCGATGGGAAACGGAAACAGGGTATTGGAGTATATTCCTACGCAATTTCAATATACGTACATGGTAATGAGCTGGTAGAGTTGGATCGAATGCCAATCTTAGACCGCAAAGAAGTTTGGATCTCTTCGTTTGATACAGTGGTTCATCGGGATCGGAGAAGGTCTGTGCAGCGAACTTGTCCAAGAACCAGTCAGGGGGCTTGGTGCGACCCTCGTCGGTGATCCGGTACCGAAGGTTACGCGCGAACCGCGAAACCTGCCTCTGCATCCAGCTTGATCTCGGACCAACATCACTCACCGCCTAAACAAAAACTTTTAATTTACTTGTTGTATTTTAAAATAATTGTTGATCGAAAAGAACTTTTAGTAGAAATGATCGTCATCTAAACGATATTAGCAATTAATTGTAGGGTGAAAAATATTGCAGGCATGTTTTTTTTAAATATCATTATCAGATTGTCTGTATTTTAATAATCTAACAACATCGGTTACACGAATTGGCCGGTTCGCCTGGTGCAAAACTAGGGCCACACATAAGACAGGCGTTATTACAAGGAGTGGATGTGTGAAATTGAAGAAAGAGGGGATGCATAGGAAGGTAAAATGTTAATTTTCTTTGGATCTCGTCCTCACCGATAAGTAGGCAACGCATCTATTCTTGCGGATGTCTATGTGGGAAATCGGACCCACCAATGCATTCGTAGACGAACCCTGATCCGCTAAGCTGTACTAGATTAAAAGTCTGAATCTTTTTAATGATTTTTTTAAAAGGAATCTTAATTTAAATATTAAAATGTTATCAATATCAATATTATTGAAAGTTTAGATGGATGAATATGGTACAGATGTAGAACATCGTCTGGAAGGCGTAGACTAAAAACTAAGTTTTGTTTTTTTAATTCCACGCAGACGGAATTACGGGCGACAGCTGGTCTATGGTATCCTTATATTTCATTCCTTGTTTAGTATACTTTTCTTGCATTCTATATAGTCGTTAGTATGAATGGACTTTAACTGTCGAGGGAGCACTTGTAGACATAAGCGGGTTAATGGTATTCTAATTAATTTACCTGTTCATCAGATACAATCTATTCATGGGTTTAATAAATTTTTTTCAGAGAGAATGATAATTAGATAATCAGATATTAAAATTAAAATAATACGCAGATTTTATCATGGCGAGTTAAAGTAATCTTAGTAATATTATAAATGCGAAAGTTTAGGTGGATGTATGTTTGTTACACTGTGTAGCCTAAATGGCTGAACGGATGTCGATGAAATTTAGCATAGATGTAGAGGTCTGGAAGAACACGTAGGGTACTTTTGATCCCGGAACTGGTTACGGTGCCTGAGGGATACGTAGGTTTTGGTATTTACTCGATAATTTCGCAACCGTTCTGCAATAACTTACTGAAATTTTGCACAGATATAGAATACTAGCTTTTGCCTGCGACTTTGTCCGCGCAGAATTAAAAAAATTTAGATATATTATTACTGATTATTGATTTGACAAAATATATAACTATCAAATTTTTTCAATCATACTTAACCATAGACAATTACATTTAGCTGTCATTTGCGTTTTTTTATTTCATGTCAGATACGTTTTTGTTGTACCACGTTTGACAGCGATTTGACTATATTTATTTTAGATGAAACCGTAGCGTATTTAAAAAAAAATATATAATAAGTACCCTATGTCTGTCTCCTGGTTTTAAGCTACCTCCCCACCCACTTTCAGCCAAATCGGTACATCCTTTATTGAGTTATAAATAGTGTAACTAACACGACTTTCTTTATATATAGAGATAGTCTGGAATAACACATAGGATGCTGAGTTTTATTTTAATTACGCACGGACGGAGTCGCGGGCGACAGCTATTCTTTTATAATGTCTCCACTGTTGTAACACATGTATCACAATATTACTATCGCTTTAAATAAGTTGACAATCATATTGTTATACAGGCGTCAAGAGATTTTAAATTCACATTCAGATTATAATTATAGTAGATGATCTGTACAGATTAAACTTCTTTATGAATTTAGGTTCTCTGTGGTTCGCATACTTGAATAGAATGTGGTATAAGTATCGCGTAGTGTGGTTGTTTGCAGAACTACGAAGGCGTGGTCCTTGTCCGGCGTGCGTACGCTATACTATACTTGTATGGCTCGAACTCGTTTAATTAAGCTGGAGTAAGTAATAACATCTATTGTTCCAGATTACCTACACAGATAGTGTGATCGCTAATTACTAATTGCTCAACTCTGATCTATAAGGTTTCGTGGGCAAAATTATTATTTTCTATACTTACCCCTGATCGAATCTACCGTCATTCGTAAAAACTTTTTGTATAGGGTCTTTCAACAAGGACGGGTCGATGTTAATAATTTGTGGCGGCCATTTTGTTTTGGCGGCATCTGTCAAATCTGTTTTTTCTTATTCAGTCACTGATGCCAAATCACTATGGCAAGTTAAACGGTTGAGCAGCATGTGCAAATGATAAAACTTTAGTATTAAAATGAGTGTTCGTTAGTGCAAACGTTGCGCGCATTGCGCCCATTTTATGGCAGACGCGGTGGCCCTTCAAAGTCTACTCTAAAACGATTGGTGACCAAATTTGAGACGACCGGTTCGATAAGTAACTAACCTCCTTTACGTCAAAGGAACGCCAGATCGGGCGAGAACATCGCCGCTGTACGTGAAAGTGTTCAGGAGACTCCGAGGCAGTCGATTTCTCGCCGTGCACAAGAACTCGGCCTTTCGCTGACTTCAACTTGGAGAATTTTGCGTCGGGACTTGGGCCTGCATCCGTACAAGATCCAACTGATCCAAGATCTCAAAGCTAATAACCATAGATAACGCCGTGTGTTCGCTGAATGGGCTTCGTAACGCTTGGAAGTGGACCCCGATTTTGGCCGAAAAACAATCTTTAGCGACGTGGCCCATTTTTGGATGAATGGTTTTGTTAATAAGCAAAATTGCCGGATATGGGATGACCACAACCCACATGAGGTTCACCAGGTGACAATGCATCCACAAAAAGTTACTGTTTGGTGCAGATTTTGGTCTGGCGGCGTCATCGGTCCGTACTTCTTCGAAAACGACGTTGTCGAGGCCATCACCGTCAACGGCGAGCGCTACACATCAATGATAAACAATTACTTTTGGCTTGAATTGAACAATATGGACGTGAACGACATGTGGTTCCAACAAGATGGCGCTACTTGCCACACCATTCTGCATGGCATCTCTCGTAGAGGTGACGTGAATTGGCCACCAATATCGTGTAATTTGACTCCGCTAGACTTTTTCTTGTGGGGTTTTCTGATGTCGCAGGTCTCTACAAATAAGCCAGAATCGACCGTTGCCCTGAAAGCCAACTTATCGCAGGCCATCGCTCAGATTCAGCCAGATCTATGCAGCAGAGTCATTAAAAATTGGACCTCTCGGATTCGTGCCACCATACGAAGCCGCGGCGGACATTTGAACGATGTCATATTCCATCCATAATGGCATAAATGGGCCTTTCAAATAAAAAATAAATATCGTTATTATCTCAAACACATCTTGTTTTATTCAATTTTAACATCGACCCGTCCTTGTTGAAAGACCCTTTAGTTTGCCATATTTTGTACTTTTACAATTAGATTTTTAGTAGTAGAAATATTAGTAAGTTAATAGAAATCTGCTAATTGAATAAATATTATAAATTTGAAAGTTGAGATGGATAGATGTTTGTTAGAGTTAGTCCCCTATAATGCTGAACGGATCTCGATGAAATGTAGCATAGATGTAGAGGATAGTCTGGAAAAACACATAGGCTACTTTTGATGCCCGAAAAATGTCAGGTTCCCGAGGAATACGTAGTTTTTTGTTATTTACATATTTACTCGATAATTCCGCAACGGTTTAACATACATATCTTACTGAAATTTAGCACAGATATAAATCAGTCTGGAACACTTAGGATACTAAGTTTTATTTTAATTCCGGACGGACGGAATCGCGGGCGACAGCTAGTTTTTTAATTAAAAAACACCAAGGAATAATGTAATTAAAACATATTTAATATTTTTATTAAAAGCTACTGTTTCGGAGTTTATTCATTGAATTTTGTCATCTTAAAGTTATGTTTGCCTTGTCAAGATACGTAAAAACGACAGTTATAACATTTTATTTGACATGTGCTGTCATTAGAAACTGTACATTTACCAGTCAAAGTAAAACGTGCTAATATTAATTGGCCGCATTTTTTTGGATTAAATTGGCGTAGTAATGGACGTGTATCGTATATAAATTACACATACCGAGCTACCTTGATGAAATAGAATTTTTCAATTCGAAACACGAGACATTTTATATATAGCTTCCTCGTCCAAAAAGGTCACGATTTTCCTTATGGTTTCGAAATAGCTTTTCTATTGTTATAAAGTGAGGACGTGATCTGCTTATTATCGACGCCAACAGATCAACGACTGCATAATCCGCAATATAACTAATATGTTACATGGAGCTATACAGATTTTCGCAGCTTTACTAATTGTTATATTTATATACAGTATATTATACGATTAACCTCATTAATCTAATGAACTTTAATACTGGCCATGGAACTTTATGTATAGAAAAACAAAACAAATTCGTACAACGCGATTTATCAAGATAAGTGACAGGTCATTACAGACTGTCGAAGCAACCGAATCCGCTTTAAATGTACATCAATAAAAATACAATTAAATGGCCAAGTACTCGCAAATATGACATCAGTAACGCGTATGTACACCCTGACAATGTACTTAGACAATAGTGGCGACGTATTATGATTAGAGAGTGTCCAATTAACCGAGGGTGATCGAAAGGATGTAGTCGATATTTATTATGTTCTTTTAATACTGTTTTATAATGAATGACTGAATGAACCAGCTCTTAGCCACTATTTCTTCTGATGTTCAGTAATGTGACTCTTTAGTAATTGAAATATAGTATGCTGTAGTTTATTAAATGCTCGTTCACCGACATCCCGACGTTTCTTTCATCATAATTATTCGGTAAGCACGACGCAATGTTAAATTCGACATTTTCTGTTGTTTTGTAAAATAACTAGTCATGAAATAAACTGCCGATCTTTACAGTATGAGGGTGACTTAAACAACAGGTGGACAAGACGAAAAGCAACAGGTTGCTCTA
>JAAOEG020000025.1:8057313-8072791 GCA_011763625.2 Papilio bianor | reverse complement strand
GCTGAATGAGCTAAAGGCCATACCGCAAATAGCCTATGAAAAATGTATGGAAGACTGGGTGAAGCGTTGGAGATGTTTGTATTGCAAGCGATGGGGCCTACTTTGAAGGCGATAAAATAAATTTAGATGAATAATTTGTATTTTTTGTTTTATGGACAAATTCCCGATATTTAGTACACAGAATGTATATATTTATTCGAAATTATACATAAGATTAACAAATCGATGGAATATTCGATTTAGATATCCAAAGATATATATTTGCCCTAAATACGGAATTGGTTTGCTCCAATTGTTTTGCGACGTAAACATTTGATATTACTTTATCCGAGGGTACGAGTTACCTACCAATCGGAGTATGGACAAGGTGTAGGCGTGATCGTAGCTGATTCAGTGGGGTAGTTAGTGGCGGGCGGTCCTAGGTTCGGCGTCGCACAGAGAAATATTGGCGCCGAGGGAAGCGCTGTTAATTTCGAGCGAGTGCTGGCTGCTGCTACGATTTTCCACGTATCAATGCGAGTGACACATTAGCGACGGAAGCGGGAGCGGAAAGGAGTTTTGCAAAGTTTGAAACTAAGCGGTACGAAGTCATTGAAAACACAGCTCGAAAAGAAAACAAGCGCGGGAAAGATAGAAAACCAGATTAAGAGAAAAGATCATTACGCCCGATTCTTTTAAATCCGAGAATTACATAATTTAAAAGGATCATTGTTTTGTTATAGTTGTAGATATTTTCTTCATTAAAAATTAGTATAAATATAATCCGCAGGTCCTGAGTTCAAATCCCGCCATATACCAATGTGTTTTTCGAATATCGCATCCGACAGAATTCATCGTGATGCAACCTGCATATGGCGGCAAAGAAATTTAAAGATATGTGTAAAGTTAACCTACTCGCATTAGGACAGCGTGATCGATTAAGTGCTAAAAAAACCAGATTAAGAGGAGGAAAGAGATTAAGTGCTAGTTAGCCCTAACTTAGGGTAGGTTCCGAGCCCATCCCAGTTAACGTATAGTGAGCTGATAATGTAGACGCTTTTAGTCGAGCGTTTATTATGTCCAACCGCTACCATTAACGCTATTCAGTGTGATGTGGTAGTGACCGTAGTTCACCGCGGTTGTCGGTATTGGTAGAGGCATTTTCGGTCCATGTATCGACGGGGTAGACTATTCTGTGTCCAATATCCCAGTTAAATTATAACTAGATAACTTGCACGTTCGAATTAATCTCGGAAAATGTAATCTAGGAATTCAGGCCTAATCTGTAAACCTTTGTACGTACCTTTTGTATTTATAGTGTGTATTATTTTGTTTGGAAATTAGGTAAAAACTTTTATATCAAAATAGAATATAGGGAAATCGAATCTATATCAAATAAGTAGTTTTAAATATAGTTACATAATTTCGGATCATTAGAAATAAACTAAAGAAAAATATACGTAGATCTCATTAACATTTCAAGTCACACACGACATTGAAAGGCTGTAAAGTTTTCGTCCTTCGAGATGAGATTTTATGAAGCGACGTAAAAACCAATGGCGATATATTGTTTCACATAAACATAGCGTCTTGTAGAATTCGACGGTTACGTTCTAACGTTGTGTTTTGACCGTGTGGCTGTGATCTAAAGAACGATGTCTCTTCGGTTCCTCACCGTGACGCTCGTGTGGGTGGCGCATTATGTATGCGGGGCTATTAAATAAAATATAGTTAAGGCATACTTACATACTGCAGGCGTCGCATACATGTAAAAGGAAAACATTGATTGATTAGTTTTTATTGACAGACAAACGGGAAACATCAATATAAAAAGGTCTCCAATCATACATCGTGTAATGTCGACAAATAAGATGACAGATTCCGTTGTTTTTCAGATTTTTTTTATAATGGATACACAGTGTTTGATTATGCTTTACCATAATACCAGATGTAGAGTAACTTTGACCACATAAAGTAAGGTATAGTAATAGCTGACATGACTATGTTATGACATGACATGACATAACATGAGCTTATTTTTTTTGTAAAAAAAAGTATTCAGCCATTGACAAAACTGATCTACACAAAAAAAATCTGGAAAGAATGGCTATAGATTCCCATTGACTGAACTTAAAGGATTACCCAAACATGTCTAAACTTGTGTATTTTTAACTAGAAACAGCATATCTCGATGTAGTGGGATAAAAATCTCGTAAGTTGTACGAAGTACGTTGAGAAGTCGGGATAGAATCCTTTAGATGTGTTTTGTAACAAAAGTCTAACTCGAGCAACGTTTCCGGGTCACCCAGCCGCCGAATTTACTAATTTATCGCTCGCTAAGCTAATAAATTTAAAACAGGATTACGTGGTTCGTGCACAAAGCAAAGCTTTATAATTTGCCTGATATAAATCTCCTCTCCTTTGACTCTAACATTTGAGACTAATTTAAAACATGAGGGTAACGCCTACAAGTGGGTGTTGCCGCGTCTTACTTGACTTTGCTAAAGTTTGTACTCGCTTTTAACGTTGTAAAAATACAGTTAAAAAGAGGTTTATTTTTAGGCGCGATAGCAAAACATGTTCAATTAAAAATATTCCGCTATTTTGGTACCTTGTAAAAGTATAAAAATGTCAGATGACTTACTAGATTATGCTAAAATTACGTTAATTTTACCTATGAAACTATCTTAGCTTTATGCCGCGAAAATCAAATGAGTTTATCGCTCTTAAACAGAAAATTCAGAAAATACGTTTACAAAAAAAAAGACTTACAACATTGTAAGGATTTGTTCTTTTGTAAAACTGTTTTTTTTATCTTTCACTATCGAAGTAGAGAATTGTCCACCGTCACGAAGCAACATAGATGTTAATTATAGTAGAACAACGCTAACCAATGTTATAGCACTCGCTTTCGGATGACAATATAAATCCATCATGTTCAACGGTTGCATTATTAACATCGATATAGTATACAAGAAATTCACAAAAATTTCGGCTACCAGTTTTTTTAGTGTCAATAAAATGATACAAGCTTCCGTCCACGCCGACGTGTGAATTGTTATAGGTCACTTTATATTATGCGCTTAAAAAGCAATGTTGTGTTTTCCGTGAGCGGACTGGGATTCCTCACAAAGTGTTCGTTCATTTTACCGACTGATGCCAAAACGAATCTAATAGTACTAATGTGAGTGAATTCAGTTAACGCCCGCGTAGCGTAGCGGATATATATTTTTTGTTTGCATCAATTTTTGATAAATTGTTAGGTATATTGCTATGTTGCGATGTGTATTGCAACTTAATTAGACTTTTACAGGGAGAGAGATAGAATTTGTGTTTTGCATCTCCTGTCAATCCGTCGATTTTTGCTTAAAGGGCTGTTGAACTAGATCATACTCAGAGATAAATACATAGAGATATTAAGATGGCATCTTCCAGCTGAAATCTCAATTGTTACTGTCAAAACGTAACAAATCGTTCCGTGTGCACATGATGCAACATCTATTATTTAACATCACTTTGGATCGTGTAAATGTGAACCCGGATTGTTTGAGAGCAGGCAACAACTGTAGCGAGCGAGCACAAGGCATGTCCCGGTGTTCGGCCGACATCCGCTACCACGTCATATTGATTGCGTTTGCATGTACGTCAATTAGGGTCCGCGGAACGATGTGTCTTCGGCACGACTAATTATCGTCTTGTCATCTTGTATGTGTGCGTAATTATGCATATGAGCTAACATCGACTTTGATGTATGTGAGATATATAATTGAGTAATTTCCTATTATTTCGCATAACATTAAACGTGATTATAATATGAAATGATACTTACGCCCTGTATAGCAGTTGATGCAAGGGGCCCAGGATAATGGAACCGAAAAAAAACACAATGGTTATTATTATACAAAAACATTAATATAATATAGTAGTAATGTGTATGGTGTTTTTTTAGAAAGGATAATGATCACTAAAGCCAGCTCAGGTCATTGGTAAAACACAGACAAATATATATCCTTCGTCATTTACATTATGACTAGTTGTCACCCGCGACTTCGTCAGCACGGTTTTAAAAATATCTCAATTAGTAGCCTAATACTAAGGTCCAGATTATGTCAAATTTCGTAGAGGACCGTTGAGCCGTTATGGAAATTCCTTTTAACAAAAATCCATACATCCGTCCATCTAAGCTTTCGCATTTATATTACTAAGATTACGCTATAATTAAAGACTACATAGAAGTTTACACCAGGCCTAAGCTCCTTTGTATTTGTAATACCAATCTCCGAAGCGTAGCTCCACGTGGCGAAGAGTTTCAATATCAATTTCTTTTCTTACCGTGAAAGGGTCCTGCAACAAAAAATAAAACATTTATATACATATGGTTACGAAGCAAATACATAAATTCTGATTATTATTTACTATATTCAGAGTAACATTAAGAGCTAAAACTCATTAATTACTAAGTTATAAATCAAGTAACCATGATAGGTTTGCTTTTGTTATTAATACGAGCGAATTGAAACCTTTACAAACAGAGTACATGGCATTATTAATGTAAGGTTTAACAATTCCTAGCTCTAAGCCAGAGTTTCGCAAAAAAGCCGGCAGCCATTAAAGCTCGCCTACATTCCCATAGCGTACTCGACGCGTATGTACCTCGATCGCCAAATCACAAGCTAAACCGTAAAAAAACGTTGAGCGAAGCGTCGGCTGCGTATATTCCCATGGTCGGGAGACGATCCAACTGCGTTTTAATACACCCATAATCGTCCGACGATCGGGTATCGTATGAAATATGTAATACAGCTAATAGGTCTCGCTGGGCAGCTTCCTCAGCGGTCGCGGCCAATTTTGCCTTTGATAATAACCTTAATACCCCAGCGATATGGCCATGCGTGTACAATGAGGATAGCTAATGACGCGACCGCCTCCGCCGTCGATAATTCACCCGTTTTGTGAATATGTTTGAATACTGTATCGGATTTTAGCGATTAGTTCCTTCGATACCAACCGTCCGCCTTTTAATTCAAAACAATTTACTCTGAACGCTGTAGAGTTAAATTATGTAATCAAATGTTTAAAGTATAACACATATCGACAACATGATTTGAATTTGTATTTAGGATCTATTAAAAGCAAAATTTAATTATTACGGTTGTTTATAAGAGTACTTAAAATAATTTATATGTTTCTGTTAACCCTATCAAAGACCTTTATCGATATGATAATCCTACATCAATTTCATTGCTATCGTATAGCCAGCCGATAACAGAACAATTATAATGACAGCTTCATATCACTTACGAGTATAAGGTCAAACAAGATTTTTAATAATAAATTGATTTACCATTATTTCAAAAGACACCTACCACACATTCTAACTTAAGCTTGAATTCCTGTTACAAATAAGTAAGGGATTAAATTAATCGTTATAAAAAATTATATCAGCAATAAGATTTGCCAGACAAAAAGAAACGTATAATTAATCACAATCTTGCAACACAGGCAACGGCGCACAATTAGTCATCGGGTGTCATTACGAGAGATGTGTGTTGGCCGTGTTAGTGATACGATGCCATGGCTATAAGTGTGGTGAATGAAGATTTCTAAAATAAGAGGCAATTTATTATCGAAAGCATTGCACGCGGTGACGCAAACATTCGTCGACAGATATTAAGCGGTTAAACTACTGCATTAGAACGTACCGGGAACACGACACTCGTGTACCATCTTCTGTGCGACTTCGACATCCGAAACTTTTATATATATCAAAAAGTCCAACTGTGACATGTGGTATAAAAAAATCACACTGGTATACTACAAAAACTAACAATTTTTCATATCGATTATAAATTTATTCAGTCATAAAGTACTCCGTCAATGGTTACGATACCTCGATAATTAACGTAACGTAACAAGTTGAGGATTGTCTCTAACATTGTGAATTTAATTGCGGGCCTGTTAGCGGCTCACCCCGTGGATGTGTCGTTAATAGAGCGTTGTCTCTTCATTTTGTTTGAACGTTCACTGACTCTGTTATTTCGGAGCGGCTAATAAATTGCGCGATGACATGTGTCAGCTGCTCCAACGCCTCTGCACTCTTGCGTCGATGTCTCATTCCTCACGCTCTACTCCTAAATTCTCTTATTTTATCAACGCTTCGTTCAATTTTCGTTTCGTTCCTTCGCAATTCTATTTGTTTGCGTTCGCATTATAGTTTCACTTGTGCTTAATTTACGTCCAGACTACTTTTTTTTCATAAACAACTAGCTACACCCTGCGCGCGTCGCAATGTTAAACTCAAAATAATATCAAAAGTGTAAATAATCAAATAAATAGTGCACACTAAAATAGTTCACAGTGCAAGCAAAAAGTTTCATTTTAACATTAAAAACGAAATACGCTTCTATCTTGTTTTTAGTTACTTTTTGTGCACACACCTTATTAGGCTTCCACAGAACATCCTACGAAAGATTCATCAAAATCTGTCCAGCCATTTATGAATTTACTAGCTTTCGCCCGCGACTCTATCCGCGCGGAATTAAAAAAAAACTTAATTAGTACCCTATGTGTTCGTCCAGATTTTGTACTATAACTGTACAAAATCACAATAAGATATATTCAGCCATTGCGAACTTATCGAGTAAATATGTATAATAAATAACAAAAAACAACGTATCCCTCGGCAACCGTAACTATTTCCGGGATCAAGTAGCCTATGTGTTCTTCCAGACTATCCTTTACATCTATGCCAAATTTCATCAAGGTCCGTTCAGCAGTTTAGGCTACAAACTCTAACAAACAGCCATCCATCCATCCATCAAAACTTTCGTATTTATTATATTATTAAGGTAGGAACCAAACATTTTTTGTATATAG
Source organism: Papilio bianor (assembly GCA_011763625.2). NCBI lineage: Eukaryota > Metazoa > Arthropoda > Insecta > Lepidoptera > Papilionidae > Papilio > Papilio bianor. The sequence continues at coordinate 8,065,936 of JAAOEG020000025.1, read as the reverse complement.
AAAAGAAGCATAATAATAAAGATTCTTGAAATATATTTATCGCACATTTACACTTATTTCCGCAGTAAATGTATCTTACACGACAAATTTCAATTCGTTTGATTGTAGTCCTTTATTTTCCCGTGGCTACCATGTTTACCGTTTTATTAATGGATAGCGTGTTTCACAAACTTTAATGAATATTTTAAAGCAAATGTTAGCGTTGTTTAAATGTCGTTTGTTCAATTTATTGATACTAGTCTTAAGCTTGCAGGTGTTTTGAAGTAATAACGTATTTCAGTTTAGACAATATGAACAAATAAAAAAGACACGTTATTGTATAGATAATTAATAAGAATTAAAAATGGAACGGAATGGAACATTAACTCGAATATTTTAATGACTTTCAATACGTCATAGAAATGGAATAAATGGAACAGTTGAAGAGCAATGAAGCGTTTAGCAGTCCGGTAAACCGCTGCAAGATTTATGCGGCGCACGGGGGAAATAGCTTTCAAGCAATGTTTCTTTTTTTTTTCATATTTTTGAATAACAAGAGTTCCACTAATTTACTATTTTACACGATTTATACATTACTCATGAAATCTGCAGTTATTGAAGTGAAGTTAAAGAAAAGAAAATAAAAAAGGGATGGAAAAAATACAACTTTTCTTCTAAACAATAAGGGAAATTAGTTTTGTGTTTTATTCTTTGTAGTTTTTGTTTGTGAGTGTGTTTTTTATTATGTGTACTTCTTACTTTTTCTTAACTAACAAAGACATAATCGTTCTGTACTTCGCAATTATTAGTTATTTTATTACATGCGATTAACAAAAATAAAAAAGTGATATAAATGTTTGTTAATAAATATTTGTTTAATCAAACGTATAGGTACTAAGACATGATTTCTCGTTTAAAACGCGATAAGTAAATTGTAGCGTTTTTAAGAAGTTATCGTAATACAAAACAAATATGTACGTTTGGAACCCTATAATATTCGTACTGCAGTTAACGGTTTTTCGAAGAAAATATAATTCATATGAAATTATCATATAATTAAAATTTTCGAGATTTAATTCTTGAATAAAGTATTCAAACAATTCAACACAAGTTTAGAACCCTAAAAAGATAGTATAGAATAAATCAGTCATATATGTATTTCTTTTTACTATCGTTAATTACAGAAGGGCGTATATAAATAAAGAACGAGCGGCCATTGAGGCGGGCTGGAGGCGATCGCCGCGCCTCGACGTGTTGCGACAAGCAAATGCACTTATCTCACCGGCTCTTGAAAAACTGCCCCAGCCCGCTGTCGTCAGTTAGTTGCGCCAACAACGCCCTATAACCGGAGTCAATGCCTCCAAACTTCACATTAATACAGCATTCGGATACCCAAACGAACAAAAAGTAAGTCACAATCGAGAGGACAGAGGAAACAATAAGAAATTCACTTGTGTCCGTGTTCTTTCCGTTATCGTTTCTTTTTTATCGTTAACGTTGAACGAGAAGATCGATGAATGAAAATTGAAATCCAACGAGTGTTTAGAATCGATCAAGAAATAATTAGCCTCGAGCAAATATACGATCGTGGGGCTCGCCCTTTCATAAACACGTCGGTAGCCGGACGATAAAAAATAAACAGAAGTCATTGAAGTATTATCGGTACAAATAAATTGTCCAGCCGCGAATGAATATCAATAAATTGAAAATGTAAAAACATATCATCGATTATTGTAAACAGCTTGCGGGCATTTATGCAAAACCGCTCATTCATTGGGCCAAATCAACAGCGGTAGCGAAAGCCGATGAAATTTTAATTGAAACTTAGGACGAGATGCACGCTTTATCCTTGTCAGAAACTTAACGCGTTTTGTAAGAGAATTATTACTTTCGTCCGTACTGTTGTTTGTTATAACGTACACCCATTTTATTTAAATGTTTTTTATTTTCATTTACATATTAAAAGGTCAAATTTTAATGTTGATTTTAAACAAATGTCTGTCATTTTCAAGAAAGTGAACTTATCAATTTACATAAATCTGAAAGTTTCGCACAACAAAGGCCTTATTAAAATCTTAAAGAGAACTTTAATTTGCGTTGACAGCCACATCATTAATCTTATTACAACGCAACCTCCCAACTTCTCTATTACAACAAAGCAACAGGAAAATACTCGGAAGTAAATAAGTTCAAGATAAAATCAGAGCGGCCTTTTTTTGGCTTCTAAATAGGTAATTTTGTAAGTGTAAACAAATGCCAGTAAATTAGTCAATTTAACGCACAATAAATGTAAGAAATCCCATCTGAATCTGATCGATATTATTCATGTAACGTTGTAAAATAAATAATACACCAATGTATCGCCGTAAGTAAGCACAGGTGATCAGTACTTGATTTGATTTTGTTTATATTCTCATCTATAATTAGTTGTGACCTTCAACTCATTTCGAATATTGCTTTTCAAGTATTTATAGCTTTCAAAATGTTGGTGCAGAAATAAAAGAATTGCCGGGAATTCCTTATGGTTATCGCATATCCCGAATCTCCCTTGTCTCTGCATTTGGTTAAACAAATACTGGCCCCGTGGTTCGGTGGGCAGATACTAATTAAAAACTATATAGGACCCTCGTCGTATATTATAATGACAGAGGCCCAGTGCTCTTATGCATTCGGCTTGTTCCATTCGATCGTTTAGTGGTTATAGGAAGATTTATTATAATTAAATAACGTAATTGATGGGTTAAAATAAGCTATTACGTGAATGATTATGAGGTATTGACGTTTCTCAGTTTCGTCAAAAATAAACATAGTCACTACAAAAAGTGGTATTACAAAAACGCATCTGACGGAATAAACAAAACACGAGTGACAGCTAAACGTAATATTATATAATATATGATTAAGTATGAATGAAAATTTGATAACAGTACATTTTGTCAGAAATCAATAATCAGTAATAATCTACCAAGTTTTTCTTTTTTCCGCGCGGACAAAGTCGCGGGCGAAAGCTAGTCTTTTATAAATGTAATTACCCTTTGCCTCAGCAAACAAACAAAGTGCGTCGTTGTTAGGTTACGTTGTTAGATACAAAAGCATTGAATTCGGTTGGAGTTTGCGTGGCTCGTTACAAAGCAGAAAGCGAAGGCGGGCGTTAGTTAATCACTATTCGCATCTGTGATGAAGTGTTGTGCGCTTGTAATTACTTCGTGTGTTGATTTAAGCTTTATCACCGAGTCGGGAGGAGGGAACCGCGGCCGGCCCTCGCGTCGCTATATTGAATTTATCCCTCACCAGATAACTACGCACAATTACCGGACCGACGCTGACGCCACCACGGAAACCTATTAAAATATGAGAGATAACATCGATTTTTATTCCGGACGAAGTGGGCCGGCCCTCGATACAAGAATCGGATGCCAGCTACTTCCAACCCGATATCTCGTTTATAATTTTTGTATTTACAATTGTTTCTAATTACGTATCGGACGGACGTTCAACTCGATATTGTCTGTAATTATTTTTCGTATGCTTTCTCATTTTATTTGTAATTTGTTCTTTAATTGGCTTCTGATTATGAAGTGGTTGTAATATTTTTAATTATAATCTCGTTAGATGCCGCGATGTTATCGACTGGCTCTTATTAATTCATGCGATGGGACGACTGTTTGTGTTATCGTTTCAACACTAGCTACACTGATCAAGAATTTGATAATAAATTTGAATTACTATTTGTTTAGAGGCTTCAATGAAATATTTATATAGTTATGTGAACTACATGTTAAACCTTTCCATTCAATAACTTATAATATCTTGAAGTTATATATTTTTTTCAACGCACCTTCACTGAATGCAAAAAAATCGTATATTGCTTTATTCGTAACTTATGAACATTTAAATTCTGTAATATATGGGATTAATTTACACCCGATATTTTTAGTCGGTAAGGTATTGAAAATTTAACTTGATTAAAAGTATAAATTTTCATAATTCAAACTGAAAAGAGAAATATAAAGTTTAGTTTTTCGAAATTGAAATTAAAAATTTTATTAGCCCACAGCTATTTTAGGTTATTTTGAAAAGGCGAGAAACCTCTACAGAGCATTCCCAACGGGGTGAGGTTTAGGTAGCAAGCACATCTTCATAATTCCCTTTCAATTTGATTAATTAAAAGTTTCTCATGAAAAAGAGTAATCTTAGAGCGAGGGTTGTACCAAACTCAAGTTCTTTTGTATTTTATCCTATAAAGAGAAGTTTTTCAGTAAAACAACGCTGAATCTGCAACAAAATATAAAAGTTTCACAATAACGTATACGCCTCGGGCGGGGAGATCATCAAAAACGGGATTTATTCCTCTTTCTAAAATTTATCCGTCTATCTACAGGGAAAATTATTACGAAGCTCGGTTTTCTAAAGGGGATTGAAAGGAGATAAAGTCAATTTGACCTATAATAAAATTTAATTACTTATATTAAATACGAAACCCGTATAAATATGACAACGAAATGTGTTAGTACTAGGCTAATAGGAAGAGGAGGCTTGCAGCAAAGTGGTATGGCCATAGGTACGGCTAAGAAGGAAATCAGGTCATTTATCTCAATTAATTTGATTTTAGAGTATAAAAAAATTAATGAAAATAATAGGTACAATGGCATTGTTGGAGGTGCATTAAAATGAGCGAATTTCTTTTTCATAGTCGTAAAAATACATGCTTGTCGTGCAGTATATTAATTGGTAATGTATAATCAAAATATATGTACATAACGGGACTCATGTAATTCAGCTTAATGCAGTAGCAGTGTCTATGTGTACATATGTATGTGTTGGCGTAATGAGGCCGTTATGTGGCGCTCAAATTCGGTACTGCCGTGGGCGGGCGGCGTGGCACTTCGTTGCAAGCGGCCTCTCCCAATTAGCCTTAAAATAATGAACATGTTTTATATTTCCACCCGACTGCGGCGTGTACTCATCCCCGTTTGCCCCGGGAGGTCATGCGGTTGTGGCCCTCTCGCCCATATCTTTGAGCGAGTAATATAATTACGTAGGGACACGCTGCTGAGTTGCGCTTAACGGACGGTGCAAAGTTTTGTGTGATAATGCCATGCTCAATTGTTGAGTGGTCGTTACCTAATCATGTTTTGCGGTATCCGCGGTCATCTGTTGTACTCCCATTTATCTATTAGGGATGGTATTACAAACTTTTAAACATTTTATTCTAAATATGTCGGTGCGAGTCCTACGTTCATGCTCTTCTAAAAATATAGCATAGTAAATATGATTAAGAATGTGCTCTTATCATCAAGATCATTAATCTTCACATTTGTTCGTTTTTAGAACACAAATAAATATATTTCTAAAGAAAATTGCAAAACTTAATAGAACTATAACATTTTCAATTAGCCGCGATGACAAACGAGAAATATAAAGTTATACAGTCTCATCTCATTTTAATAGACTCTTAACAATTTCCTGGCCGTTTAGTCTACAAATAACTCGACCGCTTGCGGAGATCTAACTAAGCTCGAATAAATAATGAATTCGGTGAGCGGGCTCGCCGGCTTCTGATCAATTGCCACAATAGCGACCGGATGATATACTCTGCGAGACGCGGCGATAAATATTCCAAGACAAATGTTTGGAGCGTCTCCGGAGAGTTGCGGTGACACTAAATTTAAAAGCTTCAATTGTACAGAAATAACCGAAACACGGTTAAGATCTTTCGAAAACAAATCGTGTATCGGGCGGTTGACGACAATCGTGATTGACTGCGCAAGTGAACAACTCTAATATAAACAAATTAATAGGGAGCGAGCCTGTCCCGCTGCGGCGGTGGCGGGCATAATTTAAACCCGGAGCCGTGTGGCGGGGCCCATGACGAACGACGACGGGGTGTCATTACTGTATTTACGAAAAAATATTAGAGGCGAGCGTTGTAAATCAGATCGTGTTAGCTTACATTTCGCTCAAAACATGCTTCCTGTCTAGAGCTGGCACCATCATAATTTTCGAGGAAACATAATTCTCTAGTGATAATTTTTAAGCACATCATAATTTTCATCGTGTCTCGAGTTTTATTATGTCACACGGAACGTCATATTTCATACGCCCCGGCAGCTCTATCTCAACTCCCGAATTCCATTATCCATTAGCGTCGTACATGTTTATCGCGTCATCTCTGAACGGCGTATTATCAAAACGGGACCAATTTTAAGAATGTCTCGAGCTATAAATAAAGAAGTCTTTGCATTAATTATGAGCTTAATTATGTTTGAATCCCTTTGATTTACAAGGCGCTCTTTGCCGCCGCAAACGAATTGTACTGGCTTAGCGGAGTTTCTCGGGCTCTGCCTACCGCTTCGCGGTTATAATTATTTTTGTCGTTGAATAACTGTCTACGTAGAGCTTACAGATCGAGATGAAAGCGAATTGAGACAAGTTGACGCCTGTAACGTTTTCGAGGATTATCCGGATAGGCCGTTTACGTCAAGCGCAGTTTTAGTGTTATTTTAAGATTTAAACATTGTACACAATAGGGTGGAGTTTAGTAGTGGAGAGATATAGTGTTAGATTATCTTTATTAGCTCCCCCTGAGTAATGAAATAAATAAGTAACGGTGAAAGATGTTATATTTTCTGTCGCAAATATATAACTACTACTGCAACGTACATTGCACAGTTTTAGTAATAAATTTAAAATTTTACTTTTGTATACAGATCTCATTGGATCTTTTTATCAGTTTTAGTACTAAAAATAATAAAAATGGTAACAATATAAGAGAACCAGCATAACTCGGTACGCCTCCATATCTACGCGAGAGGCGAATATTGGCGGAATGTCTTGAACGTTCGGGTTACCGTCGGGACTCGGGAACGGCGCGTGTACGCCGGCGGCCATCGCAGCGACATGCGCTCCCTCGCCCTGCGCCCGCCCGCCCCGCCGCAACATACCACCCCCAGTGCTAGTTTCACACAAGGATATAGTCGTAGAAGGACACTACGATACTGCTATTATAAACCGCCACACACAGTCGTTATTTAACATTAAGTTCTCCCTTAATGTTTACTTTAGGTTGATTTTTCAAACTAAATCTTCGCTAAGATAGACCACTTGGCGAGTCTGAGTGCATCAGTTTCTAAAGGAAATCTAGTGTTTGTCCCGCTGTGTGTGTTCAAACAACAGTACAGCTCTGCCCCGTTGTGCTACCCTCGTATGAAAACACTCGTTCAACCCTCGCAGATTACTGTCGCTATACGAAACTATATTTCCGGTATGTAATCCGGACATTATACGTGCGATGTTTTCGATTCTATTTGTTGTATTCAGAACCATATATTTCGAATTATTTTGTAGTGCCGTTCTTGATATAATATTTGCAGTGTCTAATACTGATTTGGAGTTATTATTCTAAACACAAAATACCTATGTACATATGTTCTAGAGCATCCGCAAAACGAAAATACCTCCATTCAAATGTACACATTTGATTACACAAACATATTATTATAAGAACTGTTAAAGTGGTTTCTTAATATTAAGATTGTTATTAGGGTTTCTTTTAACATTACACTAGCATTTTGAGTGCGAGATTAGCTGCGCCGCATTGTAGCATTATATATGCATACATACTACTGCAAAAATATGACAAATTCATTAAATAATATAATTTATATCTAGTGTCATACAACTGTAAAAATAATCAAAACACATAATATGCATTTTGAAATGATCAAGATATAGTTATATTTTTTTATTCCATTTTAAAGTTAGGGCGCCGAATTTTAATTTACCAAAATTGGCGGTATCGTACATCAGGGAGATTGGTGCGCAATTTACGGAGCGGCGGGTAGGGTATGCGGGGGTGTATCCTCGCACTTTACCATGGCACATTAATTAACCGAACCGAATCTACATACGGCGCGTATCCGTGCGGCGCTACTGGCGGCAAGAGAGTAGATTTACGACTCGTTCGACCACCATCTATCCGATAAACTAATTGCATCGCACGGCTATTGTTTCTAAACACTAGGCAGAAATAGAGCTAGCTGCGGCAGCGACCGCCAATTGTACGCGTTTTGGGACAATTATTCGATTGTTCTGTTGGAACGCTTCGATCTTGGCGTCTGCCGCTCCGATGATAGATGGTCTTTTGCCTGGCTATTGAATTACGGCTATTTCGCATCGATGAGTCTACACGCGTCAATAGAACGAACCTTGCCAATTAGAGTACAGTACGAGCATTGTATTGTTTATATTGTTCACACAAAAGAAAACCAAAATGGGTTTATTATAAGGGATGTCCTTTACATAAGGTATACGCTGCGCCTGCTCTCTCTCTGACAGCAATTATTATTGCTGAAGCCAATTATTATAAACAAAAATAATTTTATTTTTAAGCACAAAGTAAAACAAATATTTTTTTCGCTATGTACATGTCCCAAAAGATAATGACAAACGCCCACTCTATGAAAGTTCGTGAACAAGGTTCCGCCATTTTTGTTTTATCATATTTTTTTACAACAGAAACATATTCTTGGTTATGATTTGCTTAAAAAAAAAATTGTTTGTATTTAGCTAGTATTAAAATAATTATAAACATACTTTATTACTGTAAAATCATTAACAATTTCAAACATGAGTCAGGACGAGA
>JAAOEG020000025.1:8034987-8046111 GCA_011763625.2 Papilio bianor | reverse complement strand
AAGGTTTGTATATAAATTATTTATAAATACAAGTGATGCGCATTTTTAATTTTTACTTAACGAAGTAAAAATTAACAACTTCCATTCACACGAGTAAGTTTAATAACCAAGACATGTGAAAAATAAAAAAAATCGAGAATTCACAAAAAGCGACTTCATTACATTAAAAAATTTCATACGTGCCTACAAGGTTTGTTCCCTACTCCTTGACGTGTTTCTATACGTATAGTTGCAAATAAAGAGTTTAATAAACCAACAATTCTAAATTAATAATTTGAATTTGAATACTGCAATCGTTTATTCAGAAACACCAATGACTACAAACATTTAGAATTTGAATTTGACATCTAAGAATCAAATGTCATCTTACTCTACTTAAATGGTTACGCCTTTAGGCTACAGGAGAACAAAAAAATACACCGAAATGGATATCGGAGCCGGTGAGGATAACTCAAACTAAATAATGACAGCTCACTAACTCTACCAGTCAATGTAAGCTGTTTTGTAATTTTTATCTTTTCAGCAGCGGCTCTCTAACCGGCCTATATCTGACTATTTTGGAAAATTAATTAGTTACCATAAGAGACATAAAGAGACCGTACCTTAGTTCTGACAAGCTTTGGATTGTCTTTGCACATCTTTGCTAAGGAATGATATTCCCCACGGGCCGCGCATAGGATCCATTGCTTCTGTTTCGAATCCAGAGGGTCAGTTTCATTCTTATGATCCAACTACAAATAGGAAAACGCATCAAGAAATTGCATGACACTTAAATTAAACAATAATTCAAAATAATGTTGATTATACTTACAGATACTTTGTCTCCTTCGTCCATACTCTGCGAACAAACAAAATAAATCAATTAACAAACAGATTCACCTGAATAATTTTGTTATCAACTTAAATTATGATTTGCATTAACTATTAGCGTCGGTGGCTCAGAGGTTAAGCACTTGACTTGTAAACTGCAGTTTCTGGGTTATTCGACGTTCTTAAGGTACGGTACGGAATTTAATATAATATACATATAAACCGCCGTTCTTACAATAAAGGAAAACATCGTAATACAACCTGCACATATTGGAGAAGAAATTCAAAGATGTGTGTGAAGTCAACCAACACGCATCGGGCCAGCGTGGTTGATGATGGACTAGTTATCCCTAACTTAAGGTAGGCTCCGAACTCTCAGTGGTGTCGTTTATTGAGCCGATGATTAAATACCTAAGGATTTTATTAATACATTAAATGTTGTCTCTTTTTGATTAAATTAACAGTTTATTTTATTGTGACATTGAACCGAAAATTGCATTGTGAAAACTATACGAATGTAGGCAATCACAGGCCGTTATTTATTGTCTTTTTTAAACATAGGCCCGTCATTGATAGCAAATAATTTATTAAATAAAACACATCCGCGCACCTAACGTATGAAAACAAAAGATTAGGACAATAAATAAAGACGATATTTACATACATAATAAATATCTTAAAGACACATATAAATTAATCGGAACCTAATATTTCAAAATTAATAAATGAGTACTTATATTGTGAAAATAATATTTTGAATTAATGGTCAATAAATTCGAATTCTCCCGTCTTCAGGCTTGCGCTGCGATTGTACGTATGGCTGGTCGGTCGCAATAGGCCTTGATAAGTAAAAGTAATTATGTACTTTATTTTAAATCGGATAGAGTTTAAATTTGCGTAACATTTGTTGGCGGTTGTTGGCTTAAGCGTCCATAGGTTGGGCGTGCGCTGCCCAGCATGACCACTTTACCACCTGTCGTTACATATTTATGTCTACACTATTGGCCTCACTGTTAGGGACTTCGATATTGACAAGATAACATCCTTAATGTGATGTGTTTGATTTAATAATAAGATTAAGTTTGTACGTTGCCGGCTTTTTTAACTCGCGGGATCGTCAATCGACCATTAATTGCTAATAATGTGTTACTTATTCATTAATGTATTTGATTTTATGCAAATAGATAGAGAACTGCTATAAAAAATTCTAGTTTATTAGTTTATGTCAACAACGAGCACTAAAGTTTTCCACGGAAAGTAGTTAGGTATTACATCTGCACATATAATGGACGTGGGAACAAAATTGTAAAACATAGTAAAAAAAACGAGTTGAAATCTCACTCGTTATAACTTTTTTTTCATTGCTAAACCTGTTTTCGATGATTGGGAGTAGAGCCATTGTATTTTTTTTTAATTAGTGTTAGGTTATTTATAGATAGCGGATATGGTACCTATTAAACCGATTCAAACTATTTCTTTTGTCTACCAATGATGTCTATTTTACTAATCTAATTCTAATCTAATTTTCAGAAGACTCAACTTACATGATACCATTGTATGGAGTTTATTAAATAATCGACACTCAAGAACAGTTTTAATGATTAAGATTATGACAATTTAATGACTGCTAATACGATTGAGACTCCGACATTTAATAAGACACTTCAAGTAATAAAAATTGGAATTTGACACAATGGTTGAGCGCCGCTTAAAACAGCTGCATTCACCAAAAGGGTATTTCTTAAAGTACGTTTAAGGTAAACCACTTGTGAACATTAATACCTTAATACTTAACATGCGAAGGAGCATGACAGAGAATTCCATGTTTCGATACATCTGTACTTTCTTTGAAGCTATAGGAAATAACATCTGCTAAATGCGGCGGAACGTTAATTGAATAATGCAATTTAGTGAACTTTAATAGGTAACAGTTACAACCGCCTTCAGTAGCCATCGAACTCTCGCTCTGTGTAAATGAACATAAGAAAAAAGGACCATTCAACCGTGCTTCGAATCTTTAACTTTTAACTTTTGAGTTTTAACACTTATTTTATGAATGACGATGGGCTAAATACTGAATAACTTTACTAAAAATATTACATGTGTCTTTGACCATAAATTAAAGTAATTAAATAACAACAAATACCAAAAATATTCTGAGTATTGAACGTATACAAAGTTACGATTGACTTAAACAATTGCCGGTGTCACTAGCTTATTAAATTTATGTTAAACGAAGTGACTTCTAGGGAATGGAGTCGGCGTACGAGACGGTCGCCTCTCCGTCGCCGTAGGGCTCCGGCGAGCGCTCCGGGACGCCGGCGGGCACCGTCAGCTTCGCACTGGCCGCTGGTGCCAACGGAACATTGTGACGCATACGCCCTTCGTACTCTTTGAAAACTTTGCATTATAAGTCAAATAATAAAAATTATCGTGTGAGTTATTTCACTTTTTAATTTATACGATTACTTTATTGCAATGAACTCATTATTTCATGCTTTGATGACTCGAAGTATCAATTTAATCTTCCGACAAACCTATAGTACAATTGTAGCGAGCACTTTTTACCTAACAGCAAAAAAACAAGATGCAAATTTTGATACGGACGTTCAATTGTTTTACCCCCACGAAGTGTATTAAGGCTCCTTAGTTTTATCTCTCGTCAGCTGACAGCTAATTCATCCGCTCCTATTTTCTATCGGATCGACAAGGCTCGTTGATCGTGGCATCCAGTCGATGGCCGCAAGTGATTCTCAGGGCTCGTACGGCGACCGAGGAACAATGAAATCGGTCATATTTTCCTGCCAACTCGCAGCGGACCGTGATCACTTATCTCCCGCATCGTGCATAATAACAACGATACGGTTGTTCAACGTTACGATGACGTACTAATAAACAATTCATATTTCGCTAACTTTTTGAGGGATTTATACAGTGAACGTCCAGATAACTGAGCATTATTCACATGTTTGTGTCATCGACATTTTGTGTTTCATGCTTAAATAAATATTTTGCACAGTTTAAGATTTACGATATTTTTTAATTCTTCAGTAAGAGTATAATCATATATACACATTCTCATTATCATCATTGATAATTTAAACCTAATCACAAATGTGGCTGACGCCTTGCTTAGGCTAATCGAACGACTTAGTCAAGGAAGATACTGCAATGTAGTCTACAAAGCTCACGTACAATACTTGAAGCTAATAGATAAAAATAACGTTTTCAAATATAGCTTATATAATTATGATTTTCTATAAATACGTGCTATATTTTCCTTAATATTACTATGTTGAATAGGTTTATCTTCCTAGCTGGAGAGTGAACCTAATTCAAATAGCGTAGTGCCGCGGGCGAGATAATCCCAATTAATAACAGAAAGTTTCATTGTATTCGGTATTCGCCTTAGGGACATCAAGACGAGCCATGTATTCCTACTTAAAAGTTTCTGATATGAAATGTACTGAACTAAAAATTATAATAAAAAGTAAAAAAGTATACTTTTACTGAACCAAACAACTTAAGATAACAGAGAGTCGGTGGCTCAGGGGCATAACTTGACTTGTAATCTGCAGGTCCTGGGTTCGAATCCTGCCACTCAAATGTACCAATGTGTAATTCGATTTTCGAATATCATATGTTTACCCGACCTTCACACGTTGAAGGAAATCATCGTGATGCAACCTGTATCAGCAAAGAAATTCGACTATATATGTGAATTAAATGAACCCGTAACTAGCGTGGTTGACTAAGGCCTAGTCACCCCAAACTTAGGGTAGGCTCCAGGCCCCTCAGTGGGCACTTATAGTGAGCTAATGCTGAATTAACTTAATATGTATAAATCGATTCACACAATTACAATTACACCCATATTTCGGAACGTACAAAATTAATTTAGAAATTGGTTTGTTGCTATTTTCTTTTGCGAAAAAATCAAGATGTAACGGATAAAATATTTAGTCTTAAAGCCCTTTTAAGGACGAGCGACCCACCCCGCTTCACCCGGGTGTAAAGGATATGCAACATTCTTGGACATTTTAGTAAAGGAATTCAGAAATACGCTGTTTTTTAAAGGCTACTAGTTATAATTGTAACCTATGTTAACCAGAGAAACAAATATTCAATGAAAACAAACAATGAAATCTTTCCTTTTTATAATATTAGGATAGACAAATCGTTCGATAGATTGATTAGTTTTTGATGGTGAAAAAATTTTGGCGGTGTTTTACAAATTCCTATAAGAATTTTTATCATCTAATAAGAAAGTAAATTAATCAGGGGCTTTAGTCTATACTAATAAAAACATAATTTATGTATTAAAAAAAGGTTTCAAATTATTGGTATATTTAGAATCAGAACGCAGAAGTAACCTTGAACCAAAAGAACAAATTTAATTCAAGAACAAAACACCAGCAACAGTTAGTTCATAACAGAATTAATACTGCAAATAAATAGTCATTTGCGGCGTACCCCATTAAGACAAAAGGCTAGCAGTAAACACGAACAATTTCAACTTCACGACCGGCCCGCGCAATTAAATGTGGCCTTAACTTTGACACGTTAAGAGGAATCCTCTAACTTTTGCTTCTACGTATTAAGAAGAGAATTTGTTACAAACATGAAACAGTATTTAATTTTCTAAAAATATACATAAAAAGACATTAATTAAAGCCATAGTGCATGTATCTTACTTGTGTATCTATAATTAAAAGCATTGTTTACATAGCGCCTTCCATTAGATTCATTTACATTTCCATATTATTAATTTATTAATAACTAACGACCCGCTCCGGCTTCGCACGAGTATAAATCTGATAAATCTCATAAGGTTCAGCCTGCGTTTGTTGCAATGTAAGCGGAAAAAATGTAACGACATTACATTAGAAACATCAAAAATAACAGTATTTATCCACTATTCAATGTTATTATACATATAAACTTTCCTCTTAAATCACTTTATCTATTAAAAAAAAACCGTATCAAAATCCGTTGCGTAGTTTTAAACATTTAAGCATACATAGGGATAGAGAAAGCGACGTTGTTTTATACTATGTAGTGATATGGAAATGTATAATACATTATTATGGTAACATATTTATTTTTATTTCATCTGAATATAATACTAAGACTATAGTAAAGCACGGTGGCGGTAACATTAAAATTTGGGGCTGTTCTTGCGGATGTAGAGTTGGACTTGTTCGAAAGATTGAAGGTACAATAGTTCAATGACAACACAAAATTATTTAAGAGCACATATGATTCCCTACTCGGACGAAAGTTTACCTGTACCCTGAATATTTCATCATGACAATGACCCTAACCACGCGACTAATAGTGTCAAATGTTTCCTTAGCGAACAGCGCATATCCCTTGTAGACTAGATAGAAAATCTCTGGTATATTATAAAAAAGAAAGTCTTAAAGAAACGCAACACCAGTCAAAACAAACTATATAGTCATTTGTTATAGCATGGAATTCAATACCCCTAAAAAATCTATAAAACTGATTGAAGCTATGCCACGTCGCTGCAGTGCTGTTATTGAAAATAAGGGATACACCACTAAATATTAATTATAACTATTGGTATGCTGTGGATAGTAGTTATTTCGTAAATAACAATACTTATTACTAATACTTAAAAAAGACTGTCTTTTATACTTTTTTGTTGTAATTTCTAATTAATTGACCATTATTGTTCATACCTTAAAACTGATTTAAATGATGGCCGTAATGTAATATTAAAACTGCACATGTGTAAGGGGATCTATATTAGTTTTTCTAATAAATGATAAATCGTTGAACGTATTGTTGTCCTATTTATCGTTAAATTTTAAAATAAAAACGTTTGCGGTGCAATATCTAACATAACGTCATGGTATAATGGTATGGTATACTTTATAATGGTAGTGTTTTAATTATGCGACCACTGTATAAGTATTTTTGTCGCAACTTAAAGTTCTGTTGATTATTCCCCGGTAAATCACAGAAGTCAGTTGTGTTTTTTAAAATTTATTCTTGACTTCTAATCTGGAAGCCTTGGGTTGGAGTCCTGCCTTGTACCAATGAATTTTTCGATTTTCGAATTTCTTATATACATTTAAAAGACGATCTTACGGTGGAGGAAAATATCGTGATGAATTCTGCACATATCGGGGAAGAAATTCTAAGATATGTGTGAAGTCAAGCCGTACTGGGCCAGCGTGGTTGACTAAGGCCTAGTCAGCCCTAACTTGAGGTAGGCTCCGAGCCCATCATTGGATACGTATTGTGAGCTGATTATGATGATATGGAAGTGAAAAACATACGATAAGTGTAAAAAAAGAGTTAATAAAACAAACGAAAAATTATGTTACCAAAATTCGCAGCTTAATGTGAGCATTCATTCAAAAGATTTGTAATTTGTCAATGAAGCCCATGCAAGGTTATTAAGGCGAAAATCATTAAGCTTTTAATATCGGATGTTAGTAAAGTTAAATACAGAATGAGAGGAGGCAATAAAACGTTTACTGAGTGCTTAGCCAATAAAAACGAATTGAATTTCGCGTTTATCACTTACTTAGGAGAATCTTTAAAACACGACAATAAACTATCCGAGGGAGCAACGTTCTTATCATTAAAGAATAAGGATACAGACTGTTTCGTCGACGACGTGCTTATGGTGCCTAATGCGGAAATGAATATTACATGAAATCAAAGGAATAATTAGCAGGTGGCTGGAATTAAAAAACAAAATAAGACAAACACGGCCAACGTGGGCGCCTAAACGCACGAATGGCCTCGTTTCGAGCTTTAATAGCTCACGTGCGGTTCGGACACGACACCGGTCGTCAAGGGACAATCGACCACAAGTCACGAGGACATATACAATACGATATGCACCATGAATAATGATGCTAATATTGACTCGTACGGTTTCGTACCACGTTGCCAGTGTACAGGGACGACGACGGGCCGGCGGGCCGCACTCACTCCTGACAAGCTATTTAATAAAGTCAAACTGAATTCCCAATCGGTTAACATGGGTATTGTATGCAATTATTGTTAAGTTTACACTGAAGTATTTTGCTGGACGAACAAACCATCAGTACAATGAATACGCTCATTAATAATCTAATATATCACACATTGATTTCAAACAATGTTATCACGTGAGTTTAGCCGTGTTATCATTTATATAGTATAATGTCTCACGAAAGTTTTAATAAGTTGATTTCAAACAAGTTCAATTTATAAAATAAACCATATCCATAGAATATATTTGAGAATAACTGAATTAACTTGCAGCCTTTGGGATAAAGGCCGACCTTTACTCGCAACTTTGTCCGCGCGGAATTAAGAAATAACTTAGTAAGTGGCCTATGTGATCTTCCAGACTATTTTATATACATCTATGCCAAAACTCATGGACATTCGTTAAGCCATTCTTAAGATACCTTCAAACAAACATTAATCTATCGGTCTATCTAAACTTTCGCATTTATGATATTGGTAAGATTTAAGCCATTACTATATGAAAGAATATCTTAATCCTAATATTATATGCGAATGTTTAGATGGATGGATGGGTGGATGGATGCATAGCCGTTTGTTAGACTTTCTCGCCTAAACTGCAAAACGGACCCCGATGATATTTGGCATAGATGTAGATGATAGTCTGGAAAAACACATAGGCTACTTTTAATATTTATTTACGTATTACGAATACGTATTTTTTTGTTCTAATCTTTTGATTTAATCGTTAAGTCCGTAACGGCTTAACATATTTTATTAAGATTTTATACAGTCATAGAATATGGTCTGAAATAACACATAGAGAACTACGTTTTATTTAATTCCACGCAGACGGAGACACGGGCGACATCTAGTATTTATATAAAAGTATCAGTATCAGTATAATCTGTTTTTCTTCAAAAGGACCGGATGCAGAAATTTTACGTTGAAGTTGCTTGAAGTCAAAGTATCCCTTTTATGGTGCAATGGAAAAGGAAAACACTTCATAAAATCTTTGTAGATTAATTTTTTTGAAAGTATTTCAAATGACGAACGGAAGCGGGCGTCGTCGGTCTATTTCAGTGTTGATTTATGTGTCAGGATCGCGCCCGGACGGGTGGCAATGTGGCATATTAGTGAGAGACGGATTGTTCGTTTATAATTTATTAGCTTCCGCGGCAAGCCCGTAAGTGAATTTCTATATAACTGTAACGCGTGTCAAATGCGTTTGAAGACCTGTAAGTGCTGTACTAATTGTTGACGCTGGCGTGATTTTAACTATTCATATCGATTTAACAAAGCCCGTAATCGTATCGAAACAGTCTACAATGCGATCGCTTCTATCGACCCTTTAATATTGATGATCCTATTTTACGCTGATATAAATATTTTAACGAGTTCCACGTTTAAAAATCTGTGCTTCAGTACAGCGACATACATGCCTTTACAACGAGGTTAATGTAAAAGCTCCCGTGCTGTTAATAGGCTACAATGCGCCGTACGTGGTATAAAGCAATTGTAAAGTCCATTAGGCACGTGGAGGCGTATGCGACGCAGCCTAATATTTGTCATTAGGAGCTTTTGTTGTTCGTGTTGTAGACTACCCTCGCTGGGGTTGTCCCGTTCGCAAGAGCCCCAAATTATTTATTGTATAAAATTTTTCTCTCGCAATAACATACCTCATAGGTTATTTTTAATGTGCCCTTTGGGTGTAATGAAGCTGATTATTAGGATACGCTAGAATAATGCTTTTAAAGACATTACTATATTGGCTTTTATAAAATTGATACTCGTATCGTTTATGGCCTATTAGGATGTTTTACAAGGATATTAGCAATTTCCCTTTCCGTCTCAGTATCCCGGCGCGATCACGAAAAATGATTATCGATAATAATCAGATTGTTCGTCGATTTGACCGCCAAAGGGTCATGACGAAGGCTTTACAATTCAATTAGACGTGCCAGGTGTGGACGGGTAGGAAACTTTTACCCGAGCCTCGACGCAACATTTTAATATTCAAAGGAGTTTTATTAGAGCAGATAACGGAATTCATAGTTTTATATTACTAATTTATAGTTGCCCTTTCCACTCGCTTTACTTTTGAATATTATTTGAAGTGAGTTTAATCAAGATAGTATAATATTTAAAGGCTCTTGGTGATGCGACCGCTCTGTCAACGTTAACAAAGGCGTTATAACCGTCGTGGTGACTCAATAGACTGTTAATTTCCAAGCGATAAAAATGTGACGGATTAAATTATAATATACTTAACATTTCCGGCTCGAGCGTGGTTTAAATAAACAACGTATAATTTATAGCCGAACAATTTATACTTACTATATAGTAGAAACCCGAAAACTAGAATATTACAGTGGAAAACAAAACAATCACTGATAACAAAATTATCAATCTAAGTTTCAAGAGATAAAACTTAATATGAAGAAATGTTTGATGAAGAGTAAATGATCCAGAATAACGTAATAAGCAGTACCTATACAACTCTTACTCTCATGAGCACAGGCGATTTTTTTACTCCGCGTTAAAACTCGGCGTTGGCTGCTTTCCATCAGCTCACGCTTTAAAATCACTCTTGTTCCGTTCGCCATTCGCTCGAAATGAAATATGAGCGATTATAAAGCTTCGAACACATATATCGAAACAGATTTTTCTATTTAAACGACATTAAACGCGACAAAAAAACATACGTGTGAACGCTGACTTACGTCGTTTTTGTTATAAGCATTTTTAAATTATTCTTAAGTTTTGGCATCTATTTTGATGGTACAGATATATTATAAATTTTAAAGATGTTGGAATAAATGTTTTTGTTAAAATCACAAAAAAGTTACCTTTTTAACCTCGTAATAGTAATTAAAACATCCATTTAAGTTTTTCTAAATCTGAAACATCAGAATACATTGATAAATTTATAATAAGGCGGCACGCCTTACATTGTTAACGTCTTGTACAAATTACCAACACTTAGACATCGCAGTCGGAATTGTTCGACAACATAAAAACAACGTACACCCCTCTCTAATCGCACTTTAATTATGACGCTTGTTTCTCATACCGTCATGTATTGTATTTACTTACGTAATTATTACTTTGAACGGTCGGCTAATTATAAAAATTTTCGGGACCACGCCACGCCGGTTGCAACCGTTGCACCTGCCCTATAAATATTTTGACTCGGTAAACTTCTTGAATGGTGTGTTAACAGCGTTGCTTTAATTATTGCGGTTTGCGTTTTATGTACAGTCAAAGAATTTAATTCGCTTCCCACTTATGCTCTCATATACAACAGACAGTCACTAAGAG
>JAAOEG020000025.1:7987424-7998313 GCA_011763625.2 Papilio bianor | reverse complement strand
ATATCTTGTAACGGACGAGCAATACTGGATCTATTTTTATTATGTTAAGACAGCATAAATTTTAAAATTAAATCGAATAAATTTATTCTTTATAATATTAAGCAATTATTAATGCGGATTTCATGAAACTAGTTATTATTTTTCAGTTTTACAATCTTCAATACATGGATACGGTAAGCATATTCGTATTTATATACACAAATACATTTTATTTATTAAATTTCTATCTAAAATTTAAAATAAAATAAGCATTTTAATTTAAATAAACTTCCTGTTGTATATAATTAAAAAATAATGAAGGATTAATAGACATCTGGTGTGTACGACGTTGGTATCGCTATCTTAAACCACTAATCTCCAATTATAATTATTCGTCAGTGAATAGTAAAAGATAAATTTCCACAGGGCAATCCACACGGTACGGCGTAAGCCAGCGCGTCGGCTCCTTAATATTATAATCTTATTCTAAACACAGAATATATTAAAGGAACAGTGGCGGCCCAAGTTGTTACCCCCAGTCTGTCGTCGAAGCGAAAAGGGGAAATGTATGAGATATTACTTTAACATCTTCAAGATATTTTTGAATCATAATCTGATTGAGTTTTAAATCTTTATTACATTTGTCGAATAAAACAGCCAAAAATTTGACTACATAAATTACTAACCATCCTTAAAATCTGTATGATTTTGATACCGAAAAGTAAACTTCTTGATGAATAAAAAAAGAAGATAAACTATTAGAATGTCTATTTGTTAATGTTGATATCATTTTGATATGTTCCTGAATACAATTAGCAAGTGTAAGAATGATAGAGTCTTGTTTACGTAGCTTTGGCTTATGTCAAATATTTCTGTTAACCATAGTAGCTATATAATCACTTATAAGTTATCACTCTACTCTATGCAAAAAAACTAAATATAAATACACTCGTGATCAAAAATAAAGGGTCGCTTAAGAAAGTTTGAATAACTCGGAAAATAAACGCTATCTAGCTGAAATAAATTGTGTTTGATAGTCAATTTAAGGATACTTTAATTCATTTATTTATTTCAGTTAGCTAGCGTAATTATCTTCCGAGATATTCAAACTTGCTTAACCGACTCTTTATTTTTGCTCACAGCTGTAGATTGCATAAAATACATTTTAGTATAACAATTTCAGTAAACACAATAGTCGTTTCACGAATACGTTATATGCGACACTTCGCAGAACTTAGGTACGTTAAAGTTTGAAATGTGAAGTTGAAATTTTGTGCCCGACACATCTATAGGTTCAGTTGTTACGAGTAGGTAGAGTTGCTGAAACACTAAGAGCTTTCCGAGATGAACTCCCGGAATGCATTTACATGTCACAAGACAGTGTGGGAGTTTGAGCACATGCCGTTGATTGTCTCTTGTACCTGCCTGTTTCTACATGTTAGGTATGTTATTGTGAAATCGATCCGTACTTTGCAAGTTCAATTCGACGTCGCTAACGTTTGATCTCGATCTGTGCTTATTAAGAACTTGTATTTACTGAAAGCGGTTTGTAGTCGTCTAATCAGTTTCGCCTTTGAGAGCTTCGCTTGAATTTCAATCTAATATTGCAGTGTATTTTACTACCATTATATACTTTTATGTATATTTATTCGAAAGCGATTATATAACTTTAACGACATATGCCATGAAAATCGGTTTATAACTTCGAAATAAATCCAAATGTGACTGTAACTGTAACTAATCGGTGCGCACACGGGCAGGATTAAATAGCCGGGTTGGTTATAGGTACATTAGATTGTAGAGTAATCGTAGAGCACATTCAACTTTTTAGTCGGCCGATAGATTGATCGGGTTGGGCTGTAAGCACACTGGCGCAACTAAATAGTCAGGTTGTTTGTGGATACACTAGATTGTAGAATAATTATATTCTTCTAAATATAATAATTATCTGCGGGGGCTGTGAAGGCTATACCATAAAAAAAATACGCTGTGTTTCAAATACATTTTAACTTAAATATACATCAACTCTTGTATAGCGTGGCTCTAGCGCCAAAAGGGGATTTTTGACAAATCATGTCTATTTACCATGGTATGCTTGCGAAATTAGATTTTGACCAATAAATATTAACGTACTTATACCGAAAGCAGTGTGGTGCTATATAATTATGGTGAAATATATTATACATATAACCATGTTAACGTTCATAAATCCAAGTCTATGGTCAAAATGTTAAAATACGTATTTTATTACACAGTGTCTAAATGTATTGTTTACAGTAACACTGTAAAATTCCAACCACCGATAGTCAATCTATCTAAGAAAGCTCTTGAGTAACGCAGAAGTGGTTCAGGGAATCCTTGTGACAGTTGTACAGCTGAAGAAGTAATTAAGAACATATTTTGAAAACACACAGATAAGAGTTTGCGCGCTGTAAACACAGGCGACACGTGTCTCGCAGATAGGAGACCAACACGAGTGGCTCGATGAGGCACTTCCGTCCGGTCACGACGGCACTTTTTGTGTGATGTCAAGTGCCAACTGCAGATTAGATTGAATGCTATTGAGGCACTTTGGTAAAGACACTTTTAAGTTAAACAAATTCCATTTCCTATGAAATCTTATTTAACAGTTATTTAATTAATTTAAATTTTAAATCTGTTACGATATCAAAGTGCGTTTATATTATTGAAATGTGAATATCCAAATGAAAATACTGTGGCTATCATTTTTCTATACAAGCAAAGTCCGCTGTTGACGATACTTCATCGTCTCTAATTTTCTCATTTACAAGTACTGTCATTACAAGTGAATCTAGAAAAGTAAATTCGTTGCAGTAAGTTTTGTAACGCATTAGAACGCATTTGTATTCACATTTTATTGCTACATCATTACGTTAGTTGTTCAGTTAAAAACGTCATAGGAATATTTCCAAATATGTTGTAAGTATATACGGATGAAAAACAAGATATAAGATACCTAATAAAATAATTTGGTATAAACGCATTTTAATCACAAAAAACTTTTATTTACATCTCGGCTAATTCTATTCTTTCAAAATATCGCGTTTGGATTCTCATTAGTTGTCATCTTGCAATCATTATGGATAAAATATACGATGATTAATAGCCATGGAATATTAAACACAATACGTGGCGTTTTGTTTTTAGATAATAAGCGCTAACCTGATAAATAATTAATGAATCCGATCATAATCGATAGACCGTTTTAGTGAATAAAAAAACTCTAAAAGTGCTTTGTCGTTTGACGTATAATTTGAAACCTGTCCGTCGGCAGATGCCGCTAGCTTTTAATTGACTTATCTCAAATTACATGTTTTTGTATTATGGACACTAAAATTATAAGGGATATTTATATTAATAAGCCCCTGGAGAGAATTTGATAGTATGTTAATAGAAATGTGATTGTATTATGTACAACGACAAAGCCGTTGTTAATATAATCGTGGGCTTCTGCTGCTGAAACTAACACAGACATGTTGTCTCTGCTATCATTGTTTTTGATAATACTGATATAACATTATGCATTTATGTTTGTTTGAACAAAGGAAAATGACGGCTATCTATCGTTGTCTAGACACATAAAATTTGTTTCTACATAGCACCATTGTAATTTGGTTTATTTATCTATAAAATAATCTAGCTTATTGTCATGGTTAGTCGCTCAACCAAAATACACCAAAACAATCTGAATATTACATAATAAAAAGGTCTGCGGCGCGCGCGGAGCCACGCATTCGGAAGACGCGATAAACGGCCGCAACGCAATTCAGCCAGATCCTATCCTACAGGCGAATTCAATTAACTGTACAAGGCGCGGGAGTAATAAATTCTCTAAACAATCAGAATTCGAGCCCTGTAATATGTCCGTCCGGTTGCATGCGCAATGCGGCGATGCCGCTGTTTAATCAACGTATAAACACGCTGTAGCTACGACCGTCCCTTGCGGACCACGTGCCTGTGTGAGTGGGCTCTTACTTTATTTTTTTACACCAACCGTAAAAGGTTTGCGGACGCGTTGTTGGATTGTTTTTTGGCGACTTTCATTTTGGGGCAGAAGTGGGAATTAATGCAAATTTTTATACATACTCAATAATTTGTGTAGATAAAGTTAATAGATTGAAATCCTTGTTAGTGATTTCATTTTGATGGAATGAGATTTTGTATTAACAATATATTCACCAACTTGATGCTTGAGTGAAAAGACTCACTGTTGTAATTGCCTTTGTTCAAAAGGAAACACAAAGTTGAAAGGAATTAGAAGGAAAGATACCAATTCCTTCACAATACAACTTGGTTCAAAACGTATGAATATTTAATAAACTTTTTGATTAAAAAAGAATTACCAGTACGACTTATGGTCCTTAATGAAGCGAGCCTATCTCATTCTCAAAGGCCGGCAATGCATCTGTGGTTCTTCTGGTGTTGCAGATGTTTATGGGTGTCGTTGATTACCTCGGTTTTCTCGCCGTTTGTTTGCCCTCTTCTGTTATAAAAAAAACATTTACTGTAATTGGTACTCGGTAATATGAAATCTAAAATAAAACAGCTATAATATTTGGTACAAGAAATATCTTTATACAAACACCACATATGCAACACATCAGCGCTCACTTGATCCCATCTAATCTATACCTGTATTTATAGCTGATTCAGATTCTAATACATGGATTATTCTGCTAAACTGCTTAACTCTCTCATCTAATTTATACCTCCCTTACTTCACTTTTCCCGTTCACACAAGAAACTAATTTGCTTTGAAAGTGCTTTCTATGGAAATTCATTTCCGAAACGTGTGTTGACACTTCATCTAGGTCGCCTATTGTTTGTCCGGGTCGCAGCCCCACGTATTACCATTTCGCAAAGACGGCAGTATCGTTTTAACGTAAATGGCCCATAGATATTTCATCAATAAGATTTTTTTTATTATGAATTAGCAAGCTGATGATCTGTTATTTACATTAAACCTGTTGATATTAGTTTTTTAAAGAATGGAGCCTATTTTTTGTGGGTATAGGATTGGATAACAAGCGCAATAATCAGTGTTGCTACAGATGTGGTGCTGGCATACGACAAAAAAAGTAGATTAAGAAATAGGGCAGCTAGGCATTGGAAGAAATATTACTGGCGGGAGTTCACTCATCAACCGGTACACCTTTATTTGTATATTGCCAGATTTAAAGAGTCATAATTAAGTTTTACATAACAGGAGTAACATTGATAGATTGGGTAAACTTTGACATCATAAACTTAAGGCTGTATTGAGGTTCATCTACAGCTCCTACCATCTAATTCAAGGCTAATTAACCTTTAAGCAGTCTCTGGGAGACACCAGCGACAAGCGTATCGCTCCAACGAGGCCGTTATCTGATCCATCGTAAAAATTAATTACGTACACATGTTCATAAATATCTAAACTGCTAGCGTTTACGGGCAACGTACGGGCGTGCTTCACGCGACCGCTCACGCACCTAGCACGGCTCGGGTAATTAGTAAGGCGGGCAAAAACCCTACATGTCAACCACTAGTTTATTTAGTGTTTGTTTTTGTGCCACTTCCTGCCTCGAGTGTGAGACGCCTGGGCGCTCTCGTATATTCCAAAAATGCAAAATTGTCTCAAATTGCTTGTTATTAACGATGACAGATGTCTTGGCGCCAGCCATGAAATGAAGTCGTTCTTAATTTCGACTCTATTAGTATGATATTACGATATAAGATCAGATAAATTCGTTTAGAAATCTTCGAACGCATGCGATGGGATGTGTTGATACTAGAGCTATGGGTATGCAATTAGTGACAGTATGTTTTTTTTTGTATACTTTAAGAGTAAGATGTCGTGATATCATTGTAATGGCGTGGTCGACGGGGCGTTTATTCTGTAAACGTTGCGGTTAACTTAACATAATATTATAAAGCATGAGTTTCAAGTTTTACCGAGTTGTTCGCTTTCGTTAGGCATTCGCTTAAAGATGAACGATTACATAAATACTAGTGTTTTAGTAATTTTCTACAACTGTTTCATTTCACACGAACGAATTCCCTTTAGAATTTATTGCGGTAGTTATTTTTGTATTTTATGCAATACTAAATTATGTCATGAAAGTTTAAATTTTTTTTTCTTTAAATGACCAAGTTATTTTAAAACAACCCCATCAAACCGTTGATACAAAGAAAATTCCATTAAAATCCTGATAAGGTTTATATTGAATTACTGTTTAAGATCAAAATAATAATTAACCATCCTTAATATCAGAATGTAGTTTCCAATTATGACCGCCATACGTGGATTGCTTCAAGCATTTTATGACAACAGCTTCAAACGGATGGTGCATTGGGAATAGTTGACAGTTGACAGCCACTGACTGCAGTTTGCAGTCGCCGTTAAAAAAACGGTCATACACTCACCGCTTGCAGCAATCTGTACAAGTTAAAACAGATGATTGATGATTATTGATATTTTTTTATATTATAATGCGGCTAACGAGGAAGAGGCCACTTAAAATCGCTGAAATAGCGAAGTGACCGTTGCCCATAGACATCAGCAATGTTGTCTACTTTTAAATGATGCACTGAAAGAAAGTTTCCTCTTCCTATGTATCCGCTTCTCCTCTGTCAAATCCACTTTTCCTTCTCAGTCTTTCCTTACAAGAAAAGGGTTCGAATGGGATGTCAAAGCGGACATTACCACTGTATAATTAAAACATGATTTTAAGAAGATATTATAATTATGGTTTAGGGGTTAAGCATTTGTCTTGTGACGAGTCAGAATAACGCCATGTACCAATATTTTCTTAATAGATAATAGATTTTCTTAATAGACAATAGATCTTATAAACGAAGCGACCGCTGCCCATAGTCATCCGCAATTGTATAGGCGTTCGTCGTCAGCTCACTATGCGATCCCACTGAGGGGTTCGGAGCCTACCCCAAGTTAGGGGAGACTAGCCCTTAGTCAATCACGCTGGCCCAATGCGGGTTGGTTGATTTCACACATATCTTTGAATTTCTTCACAGATATGTGCAGGTTGCATCCCGATGTTTTCCTTCAACGTAAGATCGTCGGGTAAATGTACATATGAAATTCGAAAGTTGAAAAACACATTGATACACGGCAGGATTCGAATTAGGACCTGCAGATTACAAGTCAAGTGCTTAGCCCCCGAGCCACCGACGTTCGCAATTGTAGATGCGTTGCCTACCTTAAACCGACGTAGGAGGAGACGGTTATTTCTTCGAACAGATTTTGCTGTCGCTGGTGTCTTATATTGAAAGAAAAAATGGTGATGCAACCTGTATATATCTACGAAGAATTGCCAAGATATGTATGAAGTCAACCAACTCGCTTTGGGCAAGCATGTTTGACTGAAGCCTATTCACCCCTAACTTAGGATTGGCTCCGAGGTCCTCAATGGGGACATATAGCGAGCTGATTATGATAATATTGATAGGTATAACATAACCTCTTAGGATTTAAAAAAAAATAATGACCAACGAAAACAAAGGTAGTACTGATACGGGATTCTTTTCTATTCTTAATTTGGTTAAAACTAACTACATATTATTATTCCCATTAAGTATATTTAAAAAATAAGAAGTATTATTCATATAATATATCGTCGTCGTCAAGTGACGTGTGCTGTATAGAAAACGACGGGGTGGACCCACGGGGGGTCATTGATTCGACTATAAAATAGCTTACCCATGTCCGTACATGAGTAAATGAGCAGCCTTAGTACCCACAGATATTACTTCCGTTAACAATTAAAAATAACGATAATTTTCAACCCTAAACGATACAAATATGTGTACTGTTTTTTAATTTCATATTAACAAGAATAGCACAAGTTATGTTCGGAATACTATTTTCTTTTTCTTTTATATGGTTAACTTTCAAATAGGATGTTGCTGTTAATCTGGCCGTTCACATTCTTTAAACAAAACATTCTGTACATCAGCGATGGCATTTTTTTTTAAATGCATGGCATTTAAAAAAATCATTGTAATACTGTAGGTATTCAAATAAAAAAGACCTTGCTTAATATATTAATAATAATTTTCTTCATTATCAGCTCACTATACGTCCCCACTGAGGGGCTCGGAGCCTACCATAAGTTAGGGGTGATTAGGCCTTAGTCGACCACGCTGTTTCAATGCGGGTTGACTTCACATACATCTTTGAATTTTTTCTCCGATATATGCAGCTTGCATTACGATGTTTTCCTTCACCGTAAGAACGTCGTGAAAAAATTCTAAAAACATTGGCACGTGGCGGGATACGAACTAGGCCCTACAGATTACAAGTCAAAGGCTTGGCCACTGAGCCACCGTCGCTTCAATAACAATGATTAACATCGAGAAAAAAAAGACAAGTACGAGTTTATTAGCAGAGTTTTATTGCACTTTTTTAATATACTCTACCGTCTTCCGTGAGACGCCTAAAGGATTTAAGTTTTGTACTAAACTTTAAGTAATGCGGTTGAAATAAAGTATGTTAACATAGCTACAAGCGTCTTGTAGAAATTCCGAAAGGACTTGTCTTGTAATTTTGGGCGTTGTGGTGTCCACTAGAATAACTTCGCTTTAATTGAATAGTAAGTAAAATCGAACCATGATTCAGTTACATTTTCTAATACTTAAATTAAACTAAATCGTAATTCAATTTAAGTTAAGCTGCACTCAACTAGCATTCCAATTTATAATTGTATCATTGCTGAAGTAACTAAAACTTGTTTTTCTTATAATATTTAGCTTAAATGTTAAATTTCACTCAGCCGCTATTTCTCGTAAGACCAGAACGTAAAGCTTAGGTACAATTTTTTGTTATATTGCTGACAATCATTAAGATAACATACAATTATATTGTTACTCGTAAATCGGGAGATAATTATTTGAAAATTATCTTGACATATCTCAATCTTACACCAGCCGTAAACAAAAATAAACGTTCGGTTAAGGAAGTTTGAATATCTCGGAAGATAAAGACGCTAGCTAACTGAAATAAATTGTGCATGATAGTCAATTAAATATCCTTAAAATAAAATGTGACATTTTTATTAATTTATTGATATGCCATTAAAACACGCGAAAGTTTATATGGATGGAGGTTCGTTAGAGTTTGTCGCCTAAACCGCAGAGCGGATCTCGATGAAATTTGGCATAGATGTAGAGGATAGTCTGGAATAACACAAAGGCTACTTTTGATCCCGGAAATAGTTACGCTTCCCGTAGGATACGTAGTCTTTTGTTCATTATATGTTTACTCGATTATTTCGCAACATGTGAACATATGTTACTGAAATTTAACACAGGTATAGAACATAGGCTGGAATAGAAAATGGGATACTAAGTTTTATTTCAATTCCTTGCGGACGGAGTCGCGGTCAACAGCTAGTAATATAATAAAATTAGCAAACTGATAACTTATTCATGTGACTTAGCGTCAGTAACTGGATACTTTATGTTACCCCAATTATATAAGTCTGTATGTCGTTCTAAAATAGTCTTTATCTGCCTAGTGATTAGGTATAAATTTCTTTATAAAAGTAGTGATTTGCAAGATTATGTTATTGCTTTGTTTATGACTATGTTGCTTAGAATTTGTATTTAACAACTTGTATATATCAAATCCTAGTGTCATGCTCGATTTAAAATTATATCGGAATTAATTAATTTCGTAATTATTTTTTATTTATAATAAATTATATATACCTAACCAAGGAGGTAATAGTTGGATAATATGCTTGAAAATTGTTTATATATAATATATATATACTTATAATTATAATATATTAACTGTTTTCTTTAGATAATATATGATTTTACTCCTCTTTCCTTTCCTACGGCTTTCGTATGTGGATAGGATGCAAAGGGGACGTGGATTTGACGGAGGAAAGGACGCAAAGAAAGCAGAAATGTATTAATTCTGTGCATCTCATCCTCCGTCGATTAAAGGCAAACAAGGCATCCGCAATTGCGGATGTCTATAAGCAGCGGTTGCTTCGCTATTTCGGCTAATATAAGTGGCGCCCTGGTTACCACACAGGAAAGTCTTTATAAATTTAAGTTACAATACTTCAAAATCGAAAGTATACTATTATTTTGCAAAACAGTGTATAATTCTTTACAATATTTTATTATAGCATTAAAATGTGTAAGGAAAATAAGATATTATAATAATTAATCTGTACTGTTCATAACAGCGCCAATAACAAGGAAGGAATCGAGAACTTTAAAACTTTTAATCGAACTGGGAACTGATTTCTTGTTGAACCGATTCTCATCTTGTTTTGACATCAATACTTTTGTGCAACATTGCTCTTGCTTTGTTTCATAAAAATTCTATCATTGGAAAATAGACGCAGCAATTTAATTGTATTTTATTTCAATAAATCAGCATTTTAAATGAAATAAGTATTACATTGTTAGGCTATAAATCGACTTGATAAAAAGTACTAATGAATATTAAAATAAAATTACAATATTTTTAATTTAGGCAATACAAAGTAATAAATATATACCATACCTATTATTTTTATATTATAACATGGCAAACTAGCAACGACCACCTGATTTCGTCAAAATAACGAAGCGACCACTGCCCAAAGACATAGGTATACATTATAAGACCATTTTAACAGTGGTAGCCACCAGCAAGAACAACATTTGTTGTACGAATTGGACGGTTTGCCCGGTGTATACCACAACCACACAGAAAACAGGCGTCAAGTGGAAGGGCTAAATGTAAATCCCCTTTCCCTTCCCACACTTTTCTTATGGGAATAGGAAAGGATGGTAAGGGAAAATGAATATTTGGAGGAAGGCATGCATACGAAAGGGGCATATACTCTTTTCGTGTTTCTCCTTCTCCGTCTATTAAGGGTAGGCAAAGCATC
>JAAOEG020000025.1:7939593-7954018 GCA_011763625.2 Papilio bianor | reverse complement strand
TAATGCACGTTATTACTGCTATTTAAAAATATATTGAGCTAATGCTAATCATTTTCTATCAATTAAACTGTTTAAACTTTCGTGAGACATTATTACAACAAAACAAAAACGGCTAACTCATGGATATCTAATCCGGTGTCGGCACCGACTAGTTTAGAGCCCATCGGAGGCTCTTCTTCAGGGTGAGTGGGAAAGGTATCACTTCGCGGTCGCGACCCGTCTCTCGAAACTAGTATCTATGTCTATCAATTAAAAACATCTTTATTTTATAGCAATGTGCTTAGTACCTCATAGTTTAAACAACACGCATTATTAATTAATCTCTGTATTTTAGATTGGTTCATAAAAATGATCTTCGATCAGTAATTATAAGGAAATTAATTAAATGAAATAATAAGGAAACAGAATAGTTAAAGAAAAAGTTACAAAAATAGATTTTATAGTCACATGCAACTTGAAATGACAGATTATTGAATATCTGAAAATAGAGGTGCCGATATCAAATCATAGATTAATAAATGCTCGGAAATAGACATTTCGATAGTTCTGTTTCCTGTCTGAATATTATTATGAATAGATAAAAATAGGATTGGAACTAGGAAAATTATACAGAGAAGGCTTAAATTAATATTTTTAATATTTTTTTCACTGAATTGCAAAGTATCTATTTTAAATTGACCATTTTTTTTAACCTTATTTTGAATTAACCTTTTTATATTGTTTACTTGTATCAAAATGACATTAAGCAGATGTGTTCCGGAATTGATAATTCAAACAAAGAATGTTAAATTAGACCCTTGTATTGCGTAGGCGACGCTAAGGTCACCAAACCTAGTACCCCGCGGTGACACAGCTGGCAAGATAACACATGAACCACCGACCACCTTTTATACTTATTTACGGTTCGGAACTATAAATTATTGTATGAAAATAAAGTTTTAAACACGCATTCACTTTATCTGTGGAAAGCATCGATGTTTATTTGAAAAGAATTCTACACCTTTTTAGTTTACATTTAAAATTCTTGTTGGTTTCTACTATCTATAACATTTTAATAATGTTTCTTTTCATATATATCACAAATGATGATTCATTTATCTGCGTAATACGAGATTTAATTTCAACGCATTTACTTTTCTCAGGTGACATAAAAGTTAAAAGTTTTAATTGTTGAAAACTTTACAATTTTTATATTGCATCACCTTAGTAGCCTGGATGCTTTTGACAAATAGTACAAATAGCAATCAACTATGATATCCAAAAGCAAAGCCTATAAAGGAACTCACAACTCTTGTAGTACATCGGAGTTGGCTAGAGTTGGCGAAGTGCGATCATTATACGAACACTTTATGAAGCAGAAAATGGTATCACACAACACGGCCCCCAAGTGAAACCGACTCGCACGGTAGCCAGGCCGCCAGGAAGCTGAGGCGGGGAATGATGGAGAGGCGTCGATTTGGCAAAGCGGCGGGCCGCCGCGGCGCCTCAGGCCATGCCGGGCGCCGAGCGCTAGCGCACGCCTCCTAACTCCGTATTTTATGAACCGTCAAATAACTTATCACCAGTTTAATGCAATGAAATAAACGAGGCATATTTATGAGTCCCGCGGATCATTGCGACGTGAACTTGCGTTTTTTTCCTACTTTCACTTCAAGGGTATAGTTGGCTCTTATTTATGGATGTAGCGGCGCGTGTGAATAACGCTAATAGTAGGGCGGTCCCCTTTGCTACTGTTTATATTTATTTGGGGTCGCTGTAATGAGTCTATCTGGCGCGCTGACTCGCGAACTCTGTGGAGAATTGATTAAAATGTTGTTAGATTCAGTCTTACGGAAGAGAGGGGGTGAGTTGGGCCGGATAAGATTTTTAAGGGTTAATAAATGAGCTTTATCGCATAGTTAACTTGGAATAACAGTTCAGACGTAAACTTCGTTGCGGTATCAGGGCCTTTGTTAATAGCTCCTAAAAACAAACAAAGAAAACCCTTTAATGGCCCCGTTGTTAAAGTGCTTTATTAAAATGCCCGAGTAATTAGTGAAACCGAAATCGACCATAAACTACTTTTTTATTGATGGGGTACGTGATTTAGTAATAGGTAGAATTACATTAATGCTGAAATGCTTTTTACAACAAATTATACTGATCCGTTTTCCTTTTAACAAATTATAAGTATCAAATTTAAAGTAGCAAAGGCAGGGTAAGGAAACAAGTATATGGTTCACAATAACTAATTAGAAAATATATCAACTATAATACAAAAACATGACTAAAATAAGTGCTATATTACTGAAAGCTGATTATACAAGAGTCGAGTCTGCAATGCAAAAGTTGACCACAAAAATATAAAGACTTTAGTGTAGCAGTCATTATAATGAAAGCGCGTTCGGACACGTGTCTGACAGGGGTCGGTAATGCGGGGGGCGCGCCAATCATCACTCATAGTTAGTGGACACCCAGCAACTATGGACAGGAAAAGCGCAATTTTTATCGCGGCCCCACAAAAGAGTTGTCGTTGTGAATTTGTCACCGGATTATTCGACGGAGGGAAAACCGCGGAAGTGTAATATTCTGTTCTACAGCAATAGATATTAATGTTGCTGAATAGAAACTGTCGAGGGTACACTTTTCAACAACACCCCGAAGTTAACAAACCTTCAAGCCACCTTCTTGCTAATTTACATGAATTAAATGCTTTCCACTTTAGACATTTCAAGAATATGCATCAGTATATACAAATCAAAGTATACAGGTACCATTATGGGCGTTGTTAAGGAAGGCCAGGGGGCGGCTGTAAACCTCCCCCATTCTTAGAGAATCGAAAAATGTGAAATAGACACTAAAAACTATTTGAAAAGACCAAAATAATCCTTATATATTCCAAAATGATGACTCAAAAACTTCTTGTCCGTTTTCATTAAAATATTGGCACGGTAAAGAGGCATTCTCTTTGGAATAAAAAAATAGACATTTTACTACTAGTCTATCAACATAGGTTTTTGACGACGCCCTTAGGTACCATCTTACTAATATTATAAATGCGAATGCTCAGATGGATGTATGGATGTATGGATGTTTGTTTGATAGAAGGTATCTCCAGAATTCCTAAACGGATCTCTCTGAAATTTGGCAAAGATGAAGAATACAGTCTGAAAGGAAGCACTATAAACTAATTAAGTTTTTGCTAATTCCACGTGAACGCAGTCGCGGGCGACAGCTAGTTTACGAAATAATACGATTTTATATTTTTATTGTTTATATAATGAGACTACGAAAAAATGTTAGAATAAAAGCGCAATTGTTTTCGAGCATTCAAAGAGTCATTACTGTTTTTTTCAATTTAAAATAACTATACAAGCCATGTTCTACGACAACAATACACAAGGTAATCGCTACGACGTACTACGTAAACGTTTTAATAAAGCAAACCGAGTTACTAGCACGTAACGAAAGAAAAATCGCTGCTACAATGGACTAACGCCATTTTCTCTTGGTTTAAAAGCGAGGGGACGACAAATAGGGCCGACACCTCTATTCAGTTATCGCGTTGCCTCACAACCAGTGCTCCATATGTATCATAATGCATTTCATTTTATTATCGGAAGACTGTGAGAGACGCGTCGGGGGAGAGAAACAAGGGTCGCTATCCTGCTATCCCGAGGCGCGGAATCATTCACACTTTTAATTTAGTTGCTCCTAATGTATGCGAATAACTTAGTAAAGAGGGTCCCTTCGCCCTCTCTCCCTCCCGCACTCACAAGCTCACAGTTAAACAACTATCACGCATCGGGGCCCCGTAGGCCTTAATAGTTTTCCCCTCTTTACCCATACATTATGCAAATGCTCCAGTGATATGTCAGCCAGTACACTTGGGACTTTTATTGTTGTTCGTGTGTTTATTCCCTTTTATTAAGTCGGCTTTAATTAAATTTAAGCCGGCGTATTTGTTAGGCCGATTGACTGAAAGGAATTATACGTTGTGATTTATATCCACTCTGGATCATGCATTGTTAAATTTTGTACTTGAACTGTCTGAGAGTTGATTAAACTGTTTTATATGACTTACTTAAATATCGTAATTAACGACATCAAGCCTCCTTAGACTATGTGTATTCTACAAAGCCTGATAGGCGATCTAGAAATTCGTTTCTGACTATATCTCGAATTTTGAGGACAAAACATTTATTTATATTTAGAAGATGGTCTTTGGATTGTTTCATTGAAAATATTGAGATTTTTTTCTAATAAAAAATATGCCTTCCATTTTCTCATAACAAATTTGAATCCTTCGTCTATTTTCATTACCCAAATATTTCACTATTACCTTTAAACCATCTCGTATTAAGTGAACTGCGTAAACAAATAATTTAAACAGTGTAACAGTATTTGGTACTCATTCTTCGGTGTTGTGTTTCAGAGTAACCCGTACGCGTTAAAAGAGGGCGGCGGAGAGATGTCGGCTTGGACGTCTGCGGGTCTGCAACCCTCGGGCGGCTACTACCCTTACGACCCCACACTAGCTGCCTACGGGTAAGTCCCATGGGTCCACGACCAGCTCGCGCCACTTTAGATAAAGCCAGCGACGTACACGGATTAACATAACACCGTCCTATCGGTTTTATCTCAGTCTAATAGATGGCTATGCGAAAGGCTCGTGTTTGTTTCGCAATTCGCATTTACTTTAATGGTTAATGTATTTTGTGCATATGTGCCCTTTAATGTACTTGTATGTATGCACTCTAATATAGCCACAGTTTTTTAAGAGACTTCTTATTACTTATTTAATTTATTGATAACATTAATTAATACATTTTGTTATAATTAATTATTTAATAAAATAGTCTGCAAAATTGACGTAATCAACAAAAAAAAATGTTTCAAAACAAATGTTAGAAAATTATAATAAACATAAGTCATTGTTAAAAATTTTCATTCTCGAATAGGTAATATACATTTTAATATTCATCAAGTTTTCCGTTAGTAGTAAGAACCTTTTTTAAAGTTGGTCGAAAGGAAATTTGAAATAATGAAATGCGCAGTAATAATTTAGTAATAAAAGCAAAATTGTTTTATAGCAAATGACTAAACAACTAAAATAAGATAAGTGATTTTGTTTCTGTAACATTGGTAGTTAACCAGCATAGAGTTTCGATTAAAACAATTACCAACAAGTAACAAATAAAAAACGAATGTAAAAATGTGACAAAAAAAAGCTATGTACTCTGTGCATTTTCAATTAAGTGCGTGGCTAGTAAGTTATTAATACAATATGTCAAAAAGCCTTAATGAGGTATTTATAATACTTTTCAAATTAACACCGTACTGCAGGTCGGGGGACGGACGCACGCAACTAACTGGCCCTATGTTTAGAAGTACATACCGCGAAGGACAAATGTCCACACCACACCCGTTTTTTCTTTTTCTCTCTTTCTCACTCGCACTGCCTCCAACACACAGCCAGTTAGACAGAAACGAACAATCAACAACGCCCGTGACCATTTTCGAGCGGGGCTTTATCAATTCACAGTTTTTCATTGAAAACTTGATCACCGAAACCCGTTGCGTTGATGTTTTCAGCGCACATCAAATTGTCGTTCGACGCCGTATTTTATTCAACGAACCGTATCCACAAACTATAATAGTCATATTTATCGACAGAACCGATCATGGCGCTGTCATAATAGCGTATAATGTGGAGGCATCAATTAAATGCAAGTTTCACGGCGCACTCGAATATTTATCCGTCTCATGAATCAAGCTGGGAGTGGCTGGAAATAAAAACAAATCATGATACATCAAAGCGGAGCTATGCTGACAATTCGGCTCCGTTAGACGTAATATATAGCAAGCGGTGCGTTATAATCTAAAAATAATTAGAGGCGACATTAGTTTTTATGCGTAAAAAAGACGGAGAGATGGCATCGGTTCGGGAGGTGCACGGAAATACACCGTGATATATTGCGTCTCCAATACTCACACACAATTGTTCACTTCGCGTCCCACAAATAGGATGCCGTACCGTTACCTGAGAAATAATTTATTACTCGACACTACTTACACAAACAACTTAACAGGCGATACTGTAATAAATTATAATAAGCAAAAACAAGCGTTCGCCCGCGAAACGACAAATTCATGTTGCAAGAATGAAATACGATCGCGAACAAAATTGTTGTATATTCATTTGAAAAGAAAAACTTCATGCGAGGCTCATAAAACGTAACGGCAGCCGCAATAAGTTAACCGGACGGAAAAAATAATGAAACAAAGAAACAAGTAGGAAAAGCTTGCAGAAACAACAAAAGTTGTGCGCGACGCGACGTAGGCGCACTTGAGCTGAGGTACCGTTGGAGTATTATTTGGAACGGTCTGTAATCCGCCACGCCCGCCGCACACCGAAATGAAAAATTACTCAGCTATTTTCAACACAAGTCTCGAGCACAGAAAAAGTACAAAAATTAGAGAAAAGAGAGGAGGGTGCACTTGTAACGTACCATTGAGATCAAAATACGCAGGAAATTACGGCGCCCCGAGCGCCAGCCGCCGTTCCCGCATTATTTTTGTGCCAACGATTTGGGCTGTTACGTTTTAAATCAACCAAATAAGAAGTTCTGTTAACGATACGTAACGTTTAAACGGCTCCATCTTTTACGTTTACGTTCGACTTGATATTCTTTGATAAATTAACACATTACGTGGTTTGACTAACAAGCGGTATGTAATAAATCTATCGAGGTGATTAACTGTACTGAGACACGGTATTAACTTGGACTTCGCAACGCTTGAGCGGCCTAAACGGTCTAGGTAATTAATGTCAGTGCATGATTATGGATTAGTTGACATCACTCAAGCTCACTTGTATATTATGTCACGTGTACTCATCTCGTACAAATTATGTATCTGAAATGGTTACTCGAGTCTCGCTTCTAATTCGAAACGACCCGAGGCTCCCTCGGCGTGGGGAGGTTTTACTTATGTACGTCAATCGGGTACATAGAGGTAGGTTCGTTGTACGGGGGAGGGTGCGGAGAAGCCACAATTCCCCCAAGCGGCCAGATCGTAAACCTCTGATACCGCGAATCGAACGCATGCTCTCTCAAATATGTAGCGTAGCCTTCGCCGCCCGCCCAACCGCAGCCCTACTTCCATTCTCATCTATTCTATTACTCTGCTTTCTCTCTATTAAAAATAACTTTGTTTAAATAAGTTCAAATAATGACTTTTAATTTATTATTGCTATAGCTATTTAAAATCGTATTTTGCCATAATAATGCTTAAAGCTTTATAAAAAAAGCAAGCGGTTAATGAAGTACAGGATTAATTTGGTTTATTATAAACATGTTTGGTAATTCTTATTTAAAGCATTTTCAGTAGGTGAGGCGTATAAGTATTAAAAATAAGATATTAAAAATTGAAAACAGGTAATATAAATTAACAATAATTGCCAATTAAAATATTTCATCCAATTTAAGTGATTTTAATTTTCATT
The DNA here is from genome assembly GCA_011763625.2 of Papilio bianor. Lineage (NCBI taxonomy): Eukaryota > Metazoa > Arthropoda > Insecta > Lepidoptera > Papilionidae > Papilio > Papilio bianor. The sequence continues at coordinate 7,946,532 of JAAOEG020000025.1, read as the reverse complement.
CGCGATATTATTCAATAATAGGTGAAAGTACGAGTTTTATTGAAATAAAATTGCAATAAAATATAATATATATTTTTTAACGATAAAATGTGGCAAATGAGCGAGCGGCCACTTGAATTCTTCGAAATAGCTAAACGACCTCTACCCAAAAACATCCTCAATTGCAGATGCGTTGCCTACCTTTGATAGGAGGAGGAAAAGAGGTACAGAAAGAGAACTTTTCTCCTTTCTTTGCGTCGCTTCCTCGGTCAAATTTACTTCTCCTTCGCATTCTGTCCATATAAGGAACACAAACAGTACAAAAATTAGATCTCCGGCACGCATACTAATCAGACGAAGCAAGGAATGTCTTCCACTTCACGCCAGTTTTCTATGTGGTCGTGGTATTGCAACAGGCCAGCCGGCCAATTCGTGCAACAGATGTTGCACGTTTAATTAATTTGTTTAAGAGTAACGTTTTAGTAGTGTATTAAACGTGCCCAATTAGACTTGCCTTAAGGTTAAAATGAAAGAGTTTTATCTTTCCTATCGAGTTATAAATAATCGGTTGTCGTTTTCATACTATTATCTAAAAACTCACTCACTACGGTTGAAGTAAAATACAGAATCATTAATATTTGTAAAATGTATTGTTTCATAGAACAACTTATAATTGGACACATATACAAAGTGCATTCGATCGATTCGATTCGATGCGATTCCATAACGAAGTTCAAAGTGTATGGAATTGACAACATCTTTCGATGTGACTTACATTGTAGTCGTAATTTTCTCATACATTTGACTCATTTTGTCGATTTTATCGCTAATCAAATGTAACATCGTCTACGGGCTCTGAATCTGTAGACAATGTAGAATCGACAATATATGTGAAATGTAAAGGGTAATTACGTGACAAGAATGTGACATATCGAAAGATATTGTCAGTTCAATACATTTTTGAAATTCGTTAAGGAATCGCTTCGGAGCGAATGTACATTGTCTAGGGTGGCTCCTCTCTCAATAAATTATTAATCAAGCGACGTATTTAAAGGAATATTTTCATTCTCATTTCCCGTTTTTCAAAACAAAATCACGACTAATTTATATGTGTTTTTATATAACATCTCTCGTTAATAAATTCGAGCTGTAACTCATAATTTCAGTACCTAAAAGGGAATCTGTGTAACTTCAAATTTATTAAGGAGTTTAAATAACGCATATGTTTAAAAGTCATGAAAGTTTTTTAAATTTGGAATTATCGTATGCAGGAAATGTCAAAACGAATTAATCCGTCCATTTGTCGTACACACATGCGCGTGCGCACACACGGCTGTGTCTCGTGTACGTTTATTTTTCATTCCCAAATTAACAAGCACAGAGTATTTCCGTTGAAAGATAATTTTATACACTACTTTTTTAAAGTAGGGTGCAATAATTATCTTCATAAGAACGCTCTAAATGCGAACAGTAATTAAAATAACTATAGTTTATTTTTGAGGTTATAAACATTTATTTATTGTTATCTTTATTCACAATCTTTAAATTAAACAAATAATTTAATTTAGTAATTTAATAAACATAAACATTAAAAAATAATAATAATCAATAACACTTCAAAAAACTTTTGAATGTAAATAGAACGAAATGTCAAAACCTCTTTAATACTGAAGGTTGGCCGCTAACTTTGGATGTATGGATGGATGTTAGTTATAAGGTACCTCCGGAACGACTTAACGGATCTCGATGAAATTTGGCATAGGTATAGAGCATAGTCTGGAAAAACACATAGGCTATGGAACACACCAATAGAGTCTGGGGCACAAGCTAGTGCTTATTAAATATAAATAATAAATACAATTATATTAATCTTAACAACGCTTTCCACCACACGAGGTACAAGCGGTCTCGACTTTAAGTGGACTGTCTAAATTAATTAGAATGGTTACGAAATAGACATCCATTTTATCAGCTTCAGCGCTGAATACAGTTTATATCGTGTAACTTCGTAAAGCGATACGAGCGCGTTAAATCGCTGAGTTTTTAGTTCCCAGCCGTCTTTAACCGCAAAGGATTTTCAAGAGCTTATCCGTGTATAACTAATGCGGTTTGGATTCAGACGCTTTCTCTAAATATATTTTTCAGACAGATGCTAATAAAACTTTTTTATTTATAAGACTGTCACAAAATCAATTCAGTTATTCGTATTCTCTATACGAACCTTTATCTAAATGAAATATGTTTATATTTTTCGTTATGGCGTTTATATTCGGTTTTATAACAAAATAGCTCTTTCCTATGTGTTCCAGACTGTGTTCTAAATATGTGCCTAATATAATTGAGATTTAATACGCCATTATAGAGATACCTTCAAACAAACATCCATCCATACATCCATTTGGAGTAAGATTTTTTAATTATTGAAGGAGAAATTATATTTTAATTTATTTACTTAACATGGTAGTATTACCTATTTTGTTTATGGGTAATTATAAATAGGATACTTCATTAGTGCAGGAAATAACTGGTAGAGTAATAAACTCTATAAACAATATTCTTAAGGCCAAGGAAATATATATATATATATATATATATATATATATGTGTATATTAGTTTTATTTTAACAGGTAATTTTACTCTTACTAATGTAAGTAAGAATGTTTAGATGGATGGATGCTTGTGTGCAGATATCAAGTCGAATCTCAATGGTATTTGGTACAGATGTAGAACATATTTACACGTAGTCTGGAAGTACACATAGGCTACATAGTAAGTTGTTTTTTAATAACGCGTAAACGGAGTCACGGGTAAAAGCTAATTATATATTAATAAAGACGTATATTCAAAATACGAGGTGAAATTATAAAACTTATATGAAGAACAGATATGGTAAAGATTAATCTATTGTATGTTTAGGTTATGTACAATCATTATTTATATGTCACGGCAAGGAAAGTTACTAAAGCATTTTTTATAAGGAAATAGACTATACTGATAACTGAAACAGTCAAATTAAATTGTTTTATCGTGAACTAGTATAGTTTTTATAGTTTTAAAAAATTACAATAAATACAAAGGTAAAAGTAAGTTGGATGATAAATAAATGGATATGTAGAGATTTTATAATTTATAAAAAAGTAAATAAAGTACCTTAGTAACTCAGGGATTAACTAAATAGAATAACAAAAATTTGAATACTTAAGCTATAGTTATGTAAATAAAATACATTATCTAACATGCGTGTCTCTAACATGTATGCAAGTAAACTACAAAAAATAAATCATATAAATATAAAAAATTGTACGCAATCCAAGCAAATAAAGTTGAGTCGCGCCGTCCATATAATCCGAGATCCGAAGTAAAACCGCAAAATCGGCGTACGATGCCGCCGCGGCCGCCGGCCGTTCGACTTGTAATACCGGTGTTGTCCGGCAAGATGGCGTCTCGCAATCGATAACACCACAACGCCCACGTTAACACGCCTGCGCTGCGCCGCCCTGTGCAATTGCAACCGGTGTGCATCGACACCGGACCGCCCTCTGTCGGTGACAACCTAAACCGATTAACTGTCGCGGCGACTATCGCGCACTACTATTTTATCGCGCGATTTTCTTGTCGCAGATATACTATGGGTTTACAACCCAGTCAATAATTACAAGAAATCGGACTATTATTGGAGGTGTGATTTTTAAATCGATCTGTAAAAACCGTAGTTAACTCTAAGTTTATATGAAAAACCTACTACTTCAAACTACATATGTCCTCAACTTAAAATATCTATAACATTTTAAGCATAGGGGATGAAAAGAACAAACGTATATTTAAAAAGAAAATAAAGAAATACCTAACAGATACTTTAACTTAATTTGCATAGCATGGTTTGATTTATTTGATATCTTTTCGCGATCTCACACTATTAGCATACAGTTTTGTGAGACATTTTTATTCTAAATTTACCATCTATCTTCTAATAAGTAAACTAATAAATAAAATAAGTAACCATAGTTGTCAGTGACAATATGATAATCCGTTTTTTTTTTAATTAATGACAAAAGCACAAAACTTTGCTTTTCTAATTTTTAAGACACAATTCGATAATTGGTCTACAAATAAACAGCAACAAGTACATAGCCGCTATATAAATTTATATAAAATGCTATTTCATTTTTACTTGACATTTATTAAAAATTATTAGTGAGGTTGTTTGTTCAGCTTATTTATTTACAAATCACAAAGAAATAAGCTCAAAAGATATTGCGAAACACCACTAAAACTTCTATCTTGTAAAGTTTTTTAATAATAAACATAAAGATAAACTAAAGTAATGAATACCTATTCTTTTTTTATAGTTAGTATGAAAAAGGAATTAAATGGAACAGTATCGGGAATACTACTTTCCTGCATCTATTGCGTCACGGTGGATCAGGGAAATGTATTTGTAGAACTCCTCCGACAGTAAACTTTAAAAAGCGCCGGGAGCACCGCAATTTGCGTGAATGTGCCCTGACGTGGGACGTTTTTTAACGCGAGAATTCTATTTATTGGACCCCTCAGACCGCGCCTTTGTCATGTCGAAATCGAAGTCAGGTAAGCTAAGGAGGGGAAAGGAACGTTCCGCCACAATTACTCTCAAAATGAGCATTCAAATGGGATGGCAGGCCCTAAAAACTGTACCGAACAGCGCTCGGTGCCGCGATGGCTTTATTTTTGCTGCCATTACGAGAAATCTATTGCCTCAAATAAAACGCCTATCTGTTGCGAGTTCAAAAGCCAGTTCATTGTTCGCTAGTAACCGCTTGACGCATGACATCCAGATTTCATGTTTCAGTGCAGTAATAATAATAATTCGCGGCAATTGAATGTTATTTTAAACCTTTAGATGACAATTTAGTAGTTGTATTTCTATTTATATTAATATTGTTAACATTATCTACGTTAAAATGACTGATGAAGTCTCTTTTAAAGATGTGGCTCTGTTAGAAACGTGCTATTTTTATGCGATGCATAAAGGCCGGAAGCGTACCTCTCTATCCCATTAGGTATATGTATAAACGTGTGTTTGTTGACAGATATGGAGCTGGATACGATTTGGCAGCCAGGAGGAAGAATGCAACCCGGGAGTCGACCGCGACCCTGAAAGCCTGGCTCAACGAGCACAAGAAGAATCCGTACCCAACCAAGGGCGAGAAGATAATGCTGGCGATCATTACAAAGATGACGCTCACACAAGTGTCCACGTGGTTTGCGAACGCACGTCGTCGTCTTAAGAAAGAAAATAAAATGACCTGGGAGCCGAAGAATAAAACCGACGAAGATGACGATACCATGCTTTCTGATGAGGAGAAAGAAAAAGACGATCAAGAAGACAAAATCAAACCCCACAAAGGTTCGTTGAGTTGATTATTAAAACAACCTCCGGTAGTCAATTCAAAGTTTTCAGACATAGTAAACGAGTTGACTGCCGGTTGTTGGAATAATGTTTAATCCAATGTTGCGCCCTCTGTTGTGATATCACCCTGCGAATTGTATTTTCATGTAGTGTTTTGTGCCGTGTATGATTTTAACTGCAACAGCGAATGCGAATTGCTTTTTCGGTTAATATACTTTTAGTAGATGCGTGTTATTTTCATGTCCGAATTGAGCCGGCGTTGTTAAACGTTTTAAATTGCTTTAATTTTGTCGGTGTATAAATCGTCGAGTGAATTGGCATAACCCGGCTGAGCCGGAGGGTGTGTGGCGACCGACGAGGAGACGGGCGGAGGGAGGAGGCGCGCGGAGGACGCGGGGAGGCACAGGGCACAGGAGGAAGAGGGGGGGTGGTCTCAGGCGTGTAACTGTGCGTAACCGCTCCTCGCTCCCGGATTTCCTATTTGTAGTAAAGTGGGCGGCGCCCGGGACCAAATTTCATATAACGTTTCTTCCGTTCGTTGGTACAAGGGGCTTGGAGGTCGCAGCGAGCTTGTCTGACGATCTGCCCTACTTCATGTTCTTGCCAAAGGATTTGTCGAATTCGTGGATCGTTTTTTTATGAGGATATTCCGGTGAAACATTAAGTAAGTACGTTTTCGGGAATTTATAACATTCCTTTGTAGTATCGATCGGTGCGGTTACAGTTTGCTGAAGTTTGATCATTATAAAATCTCAGGGCGGGCGCAACGTGAAATAGATTTATGGACGTCACAAAAATCGGACTGCAATAAAATGCAGTCGCGGCGTGGGAGGCCGCTCGTGAGGGCTTTAGTCGTGGTTGTCAACGACGTATAAATTATAAGTAGGTATTGTTACAATAAATATGGTTTGGAGCGAGAGTGTTTTCATTGCAAACTTCACGGGACTAATGGAAGTGCGAGGGCGTCACGCCTAACGCGCGGCGCACGTCGTCTAATGAAGCCGACTATTGTCGAGATAGAAGTGTACTTAATTCGTGGTCTCGAGTAGCGGCAGTCGGGGTCATAAAACGGCAACAATAAAGTGGCGAGATGCATGGGAGCGCTTTGACTCGCCAAATATAAAAACATTGGAAATGTCTCTCAAAAAAGGTAACAAGAATTTAACATTGGGTACTTCACACGTACGATTAACAGATTTTAGCAGGTATTTAAATTTTATAGAAACCATTTTGATACCATTTATAAAATAACCTAAAATGGGTTAAAATACATACGTACTAAGTAGTTATATTATTATTATCTATATAAAATAAAATATCGTTATAAAATATTACACAGGATCGTAAACAATGATTTTTAATAGAATATTAGTAATACAGAATTTTTTTTACTGATTCAAAAAAATCTACTGATATACAGCAAAACAAAAATAAGTCTGAAATGTATTTAAAGATAACTCTGTTAATGAGATCTTGAAATAATTTAAGTCCTTTTCTATGTCCTCGATTATTTTGTTATTTAAAGTTTTTAAATATTATATAATTTACACATAGTTACTTCCAGCTATTA
>JAAOEG020000025.1:7925737-7937479 GCA_011763625.2 Papilio bianor | reverse complement strand
AGCGCATGTAGTTATTATTGATCGTATGTAAATGTACATTTATCTATATCGTATTTGTTTAAATGTGTATATAGGAAAAACAGCGTGAAGAGGTTGACCATTAATAGTGTGGGTCGCGCATTCCTCGGCGAGAAGTGCGGTGCCGCAGGCGCTCCGGGAAATTCGAAATAAATGCTCGGCTTAAATGCGAAAGGGATCGCCGTGCCCGGGGGGAGCCGCGCCCCAAAGTGGTATTTTCACTTCGCTAATCGGATAACCACTTAACGAATGGGTCACTGCACGACAAACGTATTTTCACACGACTTTCCCGAAGGGAGCCCGAGATTTCGTTCCGCTACAACTAAAAACTTACGCCACCGGTGTAACGGTCACGTCGACACGAGTATCGATCGCGAAATAAACGATTTAAGCTTTTTTATTGTCGTTACGATAGTTGCTCTGCAGCGGTAATCTGCTGTGACGCGTGTCGAACATTAAATATGATCAATGAATGCGTAATCTTTACAGATGAGGAGCGGAAGAACGATGAGCTGCTGCAGGGAATGCATCATCAGCTGCTCGGCTACGGGATCAAAGAGGAATCGAAACGTGGGGCGTCGGATTGCGGTGTGCCAATACCTGCGTCGAAGCCGAAGATATGGTCGCTGGCTGACACGGCCGCCTGCAAGACTCCTCCGCCAGCCGCCCAGCCTTGGCCGCATCACGCGTACGGACCGGGACCCGAGCGCGCAGCCCCCGTCGACGGCAGCGCCAATGGGTTCGCACTGCCAGCAACGGCGGCTGCGAGCCCGGCCGGCGGGGCTTACGGCAGATACGGAGGTTTTCCTAGCGGACAGTACGGCCAGCATCCATGTGTACACCCTGCGGCATTTCCTGACGTACAAACCGATACGCCGCCGCAGACGCCGCCCAACATGAAAGTGCCGAGCGTTGCGAACCCTCTCGGCAGCGGCGGCTCGGGTTACTGCTTTCCAAGACACCAGCAGTCGCCGCAGCGCGATCCCTACCACAACCCCCACCACGCTAATAACCATCAGCCCAATCAGCCGCACCATAACGAAGGCTCAGCTGCATTTAAGCCGTTTTATAAAAGGTTATTATGTCTTTTTTATCAGTATTTTAGTTCTATGTATAAGGTCACAACGCGTTCAAATTCAAACTTTAGTCAATAGGAGTTCCTAAAAATCGTAAAAAAGCAACAACACGTGAAAAGAGTGAATGTTTCCTATTCCAGCTCGCACTACTCCAACGGTTTCGTGTCAGCCGTCTGAACGCGGACCGCGCACCACTTGCGGTGAGTTACTGATTGATTCAAATTGATGATGTTGAGCGCCCGCTCCCGGAGTCCCATGTAAATGAGAGACGCGGCCGTAAATGGATGATCGTAGTAAAGATATCGTCGAAGCCATATAGTTGCGAGATGGCGGCACAGGCTCGAGTTGGGGTGTCATGTCGGTAATTGAAAACAATGGAAGCGAGGCGGAAGGGCGAGCGGCTCGAGATTGCAATCTTACTTCATTTGTCAGTGTCACCGGGACGCGCCGCGCACCTACGTAACCGCGTTGACCTGCCCAAATTAGAACCTAATACGAAACGGACGGTTTCAGAAATAAGAGAAAAAACTAATCTAGTCATCGTTTACACCGGACATAAACCAACTTTATTACTTAATATAAAATGACTGTTCAAAATATGAAATCTTAAAAGTTTTAGTAGTTGACTAAAGTTTGATAGTGCGACTTAATTTATTTCGGTCAATTTAATTACCTTAGTTTATCTTTAGCCGGGTTATAAAGTTTACACATAAATTAAGCCCACTTTTACTTAACGAATAAGACCCTTAAATTCGACAGTTTCCTGGAGAGTGATATGCCAAATAACCGTTTAAGGTACATTATTATTTATTTTAAAATAAAGATCTAATTGATTCTTATAAATATATAAATTAATAGAAATATTGCAATAGGTAGCTTTATTATTCAGCGCCGTGTGAAGACAAATTCTATTCATCTTCACTTGGCATCATTTGGGAGCATTTTTCTAAGAGTCCTCGAGGGATTTCTAAGAAGGGGCAGAGGCATCCACGTCTCATTACAATAAATCGCGAGTTGGCGGCCACCGCACAGGGCGGTTGCGCCAAGAATTCTGTTTTAGCCAAACGCTCACAAATTCACATCTATAACCTTTTGTATTATTTTCGTTTTCACGCCTTTTTATCCCTTGGATTCCTTGACGCGAATATAATTCCTTATCGCGGCATTCCTTTAAAGGAGTGAAAAAAGAACGAATCGGATCGACTGTTCTTGTTTTCTACTTAAGTAACATACCTGTGCCGTTTTTATTTGCCCAAATAATATCGCTACTAAATCGAAGCGTCATTCTTTAATATAATTTATTTCCAGCTCGTTCATTATTATTTGCTTATTTGGAATACTTATAAGAGAAGATAATCAAATTAAAAATTTACAACAACTTTTTCAAATATCTGTTAAAAAATCCCGATCAGTAAGAGGTTATAAAAGAACAGCGGAATCATTATAAATAAAAAGAAATTGTATTATCCGCCTGGCAAGAGAACAAGTAATTTTATTGTTATTCGGGGCACACCTATTCCTAATTCTGTTGTTCACTATATGTAATTTGAATAATACGGAGCCAGAATAGTCGAGTTCATAAGACAAAAAACTTTAATTTATGAATGCACAATGAGTATTGTTCACGGAGTGGATAAAGTGAGGTGAGGAGCGGCGGCGCGGCGGCGCGGCAGCGCTTGGTCCTTCGAGTCAGATAACGCACGGCAAACGTGCGTGGGCGCGATCTCAATGGAGCCTCTTCATTCACAACACTACCTCGGCATTAAAGCCGCTTTACTTTTTTCAACAGCCTAATCTTTTCTCTTATCTGTTGATCCTCGGGTCCTTCCCTGTTTCATTCAGTCGCAACTTACCCGGCTAACCTGTTCCACTTCTTTTTTCATTGACGCCGTACAAAGCTAAGATGACCGCGGGCGAGGTCGAATTTTTATTTCTTTCACATTTCGGTTTTCCGGTCCGAACGATTCGTTAATAAATTCTCAGATAATGAGACTGAACGTTTCGTCACCTCATCTCGATTGGCTTGGATTTTTTCTTTTTCGGCCGTTATGTGTGAACGCCGCGGAGGGCTGACCGGCGACGGCGAGATAGAATCGGAACAGCTATCGATTCGGACCGTCTTTTTTTCGATAATTTAAATACCGCTATTCTTTATAGAGGAGACCTTTATCTTAAAATACGCTGCCTTCGTAAATAGACAGGATATTGTGGAATTGTTTAATGTTTTTGTGTGGAAATGTCATGTTTTTTTTCTATTGTTTCAGGTAAAGCACGAGCAATCTGGGTCGCAGCTTTGCCCACACACCCTTAGGGACTATTGAATTTTCACTGTGGCAAAAGTGTTTTATTTCCTTCATAAGATATACCTAATTTGTTTCAGATAATTTATTTGTCAGTTTCTCTTTCGAGACATTAAAGTAACATATGTAAAGTTGGTTCTAACTTGTATTAATGATTTTAATAGACATTTCGATATAGTTTTACTTTCTGTATTAAAAAAATATTGCATTAAATTGTACTTAAATTCTGTTTAATGTGGTTCAAACATTGACAGTTGTCCTAAGTACTTAAAATACAATGTACGAAATCAACGTTGCTCAGTATTTTTATAGATTTAAGAATATTATGGAGTTATCCAAATTATTTATAAAAAAAATAGGTACACAGAATGCGCAATTAAACCTAAGTGGAAACGAAATTACGATAGTTATTGGACTTAGTGAATTATAGAAAATATCTGATTCCGCAAAGGAATATTTTAAGTTAAGTTAATATATTATGATTTCCCTTAGTTTTGTTCTTCCAACTTTGTTTTGTTTTTAAAGTTTCTTGGCACACTACTCAATATTTAACGAGTATAATCATTTTGATAGTAGTAAGGTGTACTTTACGATGTAGGCAAAGAATCACTATGTTAAATAACCACACACAAGTAGAACGGTTTATATCTTTAAGAATAACTCCAGCCATGTGTTTATTTTTGTTAATATCTAGATTGATCGATTCGATTATCGATTAATTATTATCGATTTATAATTATTGTTGTTGTCCCTGTACATATGATAAAAAGTTTTGTAGATTTTCTATTTTTAGTTTCACAAAATGTGTACAAAGTAATTACTATTTTTTTTCGCAATTACGAACTTGTTTTAAAAAATATCGGAAAAAAACTATAAATATTGTTTTTAAAAGTATTATTAGAATACCTGTAAATAAAATATATTCTCAATAATACCTTACTTTCAAATCTTACGCGGTCTGTTTTAATTGTATAACGAATTGGACAAACTAAATTACTAGCAATTTTATGGTAGTGAAAATTGTATTTTGAATATGCATTTTTTTTCAATGAAAACTCTGCTTAGCATCATTTAGTTGATTTGTGTTTATATTACGTTGTCCCCCCTATCAGACTTCCACATACGTGTATGAGACACTTGTTTCCCCGAAGCAAACCTGTTTACATTGAAACAAGATGAAAGGTTGACCCTCCTAAGACCTTAGCTTGGGACTATAACAGGTAGTGTTAACAGTTTAATCTGGGAAATCTGATTCACTTGAAATTAGAAAAAAAGATGCACATTTGTACATCATTTAATGATAGATTTTTTAAGATTTATTTATCATTATCGTTAAGATAAAGTAGCAATAAATTTCTGGTTTCACACTATAGGTGTGCATTTTTTCAGTTATAATTTATCACATTGCAATTGTAGTCCACTATACAAGTTCATATGACGTCATTAAGGATTATATCAGAGGCTGGTCATTAACAGGTAATATGATAACGACTCGTTTAAATGATGTGACCAAATCGAATACATTCGCTTAATAATAATTGTTCTATATAGATATTTATAGAATATGTAACTATTAATAATTATGAGTAAAATTATGTAATGATTGTAATTAAATCTTTATTTCAAACATATTTTTTTATTTCACCCCCCTTTACCCATAACATATAATTCAATCTAAACATAAAAATATAAAATTTTTATATTATAAGGTTACAAACGAGCAAATTCCTACCTGAACCTAAGTAGTGAAGCGATCGGTGCCTACTAACATCCACAAATACAAAGCGTTGCCGAACTTTAACAGACAGAGAAGGAGATAGAAAGAGAATGTTAACCTATCCTATCCATACCCTCTTCCATCAAGTCTACTTCCCCTTTCCGCTATTTCCTTATAAGAAAAGAATGAAAAGGGAAAGAGGACTAGACCAAGGCAGTCGCACGAACAATCATTAGAAGAAACGCGGAATTACCTCAACTTCACGCATGTCTTCTGTGTGATTGTGGTATTGCGGTGGACTAGCTGGCCAACTCTTGTAACTGTTGTTATTGCTGGCGCCTACACTGTAACATATATTATAGCTTTATAATGTTTTGTGTTTGTGTATTTTATTACGTAATTTAAACGATAATCGTAACGTCATGAACAAAACGTAAGTATTACATCCTAATATTATAAAGTGAATTACGAAGTGAATGAGGAAAAAGTCGATAATGATTCGGTAAAACGGGGATATTCAAAAAGGGTCCCACCCTTCGGCTCTTAACTCTTAAACAATGCTTAAAGGCTAATAAAAGAACCACTTTTTTCGATTTTTAAGAGCTACGTTAGATACAGAACCCCCGCATACAGCGAGTCGTAATTTAAATTAATTAAAAGGGAAGTTTAATTAATGGACTCGTTGAAATATCTTGAAGATAAACATTGCTTTTGAATCTTAATCTAACAGATTGACAGTAACTAAACGTGGACCTGCTACTGTGACAAAAGATAGACACTTAAGTAGATAAAATCAATCGCTTTAATTGACCGTCGAAACTAGAGAAATGAACAGACAATAAATCAATACATCAAACATAACTCATCATCGAGTGATCAACAATTATCTGCTGGTTAAATATATTTACCTATACCATAAACATTATATAGCCACTTAATTTTGTGGAGTTGCCATTACACAAACACTTTTGTTAAATATGAAATGATGGAAAAAATAATAAAATACAAATTCGGCACTATAATTTCATAGCAAATTGATATTTATTGATAAATTATAGATTAAACAAACATACCATGCAAAGTTGTATATACAGCCGTGAGCAAAAATAAAGGGTCGGTTAAGACAGTTTGAATATCTTGGAAGATAAAGACGCTAGCTACTAACTGAAATAAATTGTGCATGACAGACAATTAAATATCCATAAAATAAAATAAAATATTTTTATTAATTTATTTTTATTTCATAAGAAAACATAAACTTAATATATTGGATATATTACGTAAACATGAGATAATGCAGTATTTTTCATTAATTTTATTTTTATTTAGATTTTAGTACTTAGTGTAGCCACTAAGTACTAAGTACTACTAGATATTCAAACTTTCTTAACTTTGTTTTTTAACCGACCCTTTATTTTTGCTCACGGCTGTATTATATGAGTACGCTTTATACGAATATTAAAATGGATGGATAGTGTAGAATTATAGAGTATTATTTAGTTAAATATTAAATACAAGAAAAAGACATTGAAATTTTCCAAAATTTCATTACACGAACGACTTTCCAATCTGTGACGATGACATAATATTGATAAATACTTCTTAAGTGATCTTTTTTATTTTCAAATAAACTAAATCTAATTAATTTAAACTGTAGTATTTTATAGAAACCTTTTTTTTATATTACAAGGCGGCAAACGAGCAAGCGGCCACCTGAAAATGCTGAAATAGCGAAGTGACCGCTGCCCATAGACATCCGCAATTTCAGATGCGTTGCCTACCTTCAATCAACGGAGGAGGTGACGCACTGAAAGAGGATGTTTCAACTTTCTGTGCGTATCCCCCTCCGTCAAGTCCACTTCGCCTTCCCATCCTTACCTTGTAAGATAAGGATGGGAAGGGAAAGAAGACTAAAACTAGGCCTCCGGCACCACACTCATCAAACGAAACACGGAATGACTTCCACTTGACGCCTGTCTTCTGTGTGGTCGTGGTATTACACCGGACGAGCTGGCCCATTCGTGCAAAGATGATAAAGCGGGCTCTACCACTGTTAATAAAGCAATAAAATATCCAACAGTTGTCTATTCTGTCCGATATCTCTACTATGTAATAGTCAGTCAAACTATTAGAGAGATTAATAGTTGATATTATTCAAAACGATCAGAGGATAATTATATTCTTATAATAATAAATCTTTACATCTATAATTTGTTATAAATGTATTTCATAATACTAACTGATAAATTATCGTTTGGATATTTACTAAATCATTACAAAAATAACAAAATAATTAAAAAGACAATGTTAACTTAGGGTTTTAATGACGGATTTTTAATTATGTCCGCATTATTTTACTAATGTTATAAATGCGAAAGATTAGATGGAACGACGGATGTTTGTTACAAACTATCTTCAAAACGACTTAACGGATCTCAATGAAATTCCGCACGTATATGGAACATACTCTGGAAGAACATATAGGCTACTTATTAGGTTTTTTTATTTTATTTCAATAGCTAGTAAATAATAATATAATGTAATTTTGTCTTTGTAAGTAATCTCAACTATAACTTCTGCACAATAAAAAAGTTTTAGACAATGGAGCCACAACACTGTATTTAAATTAATGTTAACAGCTATATATATATTACATTTGAATAATAAGTTAAAAAAAAACACTCAATAAAATTATCGAAGAAATAAAAATAATATAATTGTCTCGATCAATAACATTCCGAAAGCGGAAACGATGAAACATAATAAAAAAGTAACAATCCACGATGACAAACAAAACGTAAGTACGGCTTTACTTAATCAAATCCGTCACTATGGCAATTGAATGCGTAATAAAACCGCTAGTACACATAAAACAGCAATAAACATTGACAATACAAATAGAGGCTAATAACCCGAAACCAATCAAACGGCAAAGCGGGACCAATGCTCGGATACATTTTATAGTTATGTGCCCACCTTTATACAGATTAGAGCTTGCAGATGATTGCCGCAATAAAATTGTTTGCCGGAGTCACGGCTTTTAATTAATTGACATGATACAATAAAGTTCATAACTTTACGGCTTCATGTACGACCTAGTACTTGGATGTGGACAAATTAACATCGTATTTGCAGACATTTTCGTAAGTAATAACAGCAAGAAATCGTTAAGTACCTTTGTTATTAAATAAATGAAATTCTGTAAAAATACGCTATTTCATTTGAGAAAAATAAGTAAAATCTGAAAGGTACTTTATTTAGTCATATTTTTTAATCACTAGACATTATGTAAAAGTCTTTTTCAATATTAGTCTTAAGAAATAATTACCGCCAGTGAGTCACAAAATACAAGTTAGGTCTAGCTTTCACCGTTTCAAAACAGATGGCGCACCTGGTATTGTTTGAACTTGATGACGTTTAAATGTAACTAACGATGTTTTAAACCGATTTAAAAATGAATTAATTTAGATAATAAAATATAAAGAAGTAGAATAATTAAACATGTTCTCAAACAAATCGTTGTAAAAAAAAATATTCGTCATTTAAACCATATTTAATTATTTATTTTATATTAGCCCAACAACAGAGAATTTATATTCTAAAATCAAACCTACACTGAAAGACATATTGGTACTTCTTTAGGGACTCGGTTAAATATTCATATATAGTCTTTCGGTATCAACTAATTTTATCCTTCCATTACAATCCAGTGAGAGTCGAATTGTTGACAGTACCTACTTTATTATCTTCCAGAAAAGGTTTACAAACCCATACAGCGATTTGATATTTATAAAGTTAGTAATGTTATAAGTGGTAATGTTTAGATGGATGGATGTTTGTTCAAAGGTATCTCCAGAACGACTCAACGGATCTAAATGAAATTTGGCATAGATGTAGAACAAAGCCTGGAAAAACACATAGACTATGTTTTTTTTATATTCTGCGCGAACGAAATGGTGGGCAAAAACTAGTTTTAACAATAATATAACTTTTAGAATTGTATAAAAGGCAGTGCGTTTAATAAGAATGTCTTCATCGACATGTCCCTAAATAAATATAATAAAAAATATTATTAGCTGTTGTAATTTCAATATCATGTGACGACGATCTAAACATTTTTTTTTATATTTAATGAATAGATAAATATGTTGTTTAAAAGTATAAAATTACAATTTAATATCGGCCGTCACGAATAAATTATGATGTAACAAGTAATAACCGCTTAAGTACAAAGGTGCGAGCAACTAAGTCAAGCCCACCTGCTCCGGCCAAGGTGTCGAACCTAATCACTTCAGATTTCTGCGCAACCGGCCAAATTTATTCATACCTTCCCTCACATTTATCACCGCCGGCCTATCTCGGTAGTTTTTCGCATATATGAAAAGACTAGTCTTTGTTCCCTATTTTGTGTACTGATTTTTTATTACATTACCTAATATTTTTTATAACATTTAATTCAAATATTTTTCTTGCTATTAACGTCGAATAATAAATTATGAATAGATTTTTTTTTCATTTATTATTTCACAATTTATGTGTGAACAAAACTCAATTTAAATAATAAATACGTTTCTTTTAAATTGTATTTATTTATACTATTATAATATTATACATAGCAAAGAATTTATTGTTTGTTTGTATTGAATAAGCTCCGAAAATACTGAAGCGATTAAAAATTATTTCACTATTGGGAAGCTACTCTATACACTCTGTTATATAGATTATTTTTTTATTCTGCACGGACGAAGTCGCGGGAAAATGCTAGTTAAATAATAAAAAGAATTACATGTATACTAGCTGCAATTTTTTATAAACGTGAATACAGATGTAATACAGTATTTATTGTTGATAGAGTAGAGAATTTGCCAGTGAAATTCTATCACGCGTCGGAGGGTGAGCCGTTAGAATTTCGTGCACCTTGCCGAAACTAATAAATCAAAATATTGCGTAATGCTGCCGCTGTATGCATAGAGATCACCGGGGCCTTCGAATTTATTTATTATCTGTTTCGTATAAAACAGATTTCGAACGATTTACGAGATACGAAGCGGCCGCCGGCCATATTTATCTTGATTCAAAAGCATTCCACGCGTGTTACATTTTCAAACGGACATTTTTAACAAACCACATATTAAAATTAGCCATTAACGACATTTAAAACAGTTATTTTTAGTCATTTGTTTTTAATTATGAATATTTTATAGCGCTTGTTAAAGTATACGACGAAAATTATTACTCTTAATATATTTACAAAGAAAAAACATCTTTCAAATATTATTTTTAACTAATACATAATAGTTTTTTATAAGGTTAGATTATTTTATTGAAATTTCAATATGTAAAAAAATACCTTAATTACAGTATATATGGATGGATGGATGGATGGATGTTTGTTAGAGTTTGTCGCCTAAACTGCTGAACGGATCCCGGAAACAGTTACGGTCCCCGAAGGATGAACAGTTTTTTCTTAATTATATTTACTCGATAATTCCGTAACGGGATGACATATCTTATTGAGATTTTGTACAATTAGAGAACATAGTCTGGAATAACATATAGGATACTAAGTTTTATTTTAATCCCGCGCGGAGTCGCAGGCGAGAGTTAGGTTTAAATATTTTAAAATGTTCATTTCCAGTGGATTGTTTTGAACATAATTTAACAGAAGTGAGAGTTTTTTTTTATATTGAACAAAAATAGTTACAAATAATAATGGTAAAACCATTATTCAAATAAAAGCATCAAGATTTGTCCCATTATTTGTAATGGAATCAAATATAAAACTTGTGAATACTTGCACGCAGTCGACGACACGGGCCGCGCAAATCAATGAAGAGAAATTCCAACACGGCCACGGCTTCAGGATTACGTCGGAGTTTGAACTTCTCTAAATGAATTCTTCGTTTGAAGCCGTGATTGCTTTCCGATATCGGAGTTTTCAACTCGAAAAGTATTTAGCGTGGCGCCGTTCGCTCGCAGAATTAATTGATAGAAATCCATATATGTGCAATGATTTTACTTTAGTAAGTATATTTTCATTTAAGTTAATGATGGTTTAAAGTTATATTAACATGGATGCTTAAGAATTATTTTTTTATATGTATCAGTGGAGGCGACATGGTCAAGAAGGGAGTGAATATTTTTTTATATTACAAGGTGACAAACGAGCCAGCGGCCATTGAAATCGCTGAAATAGCGAAGTGACCGCTGCCTTTATACATCCGCAATTACATATCCGTTGCCTACCTTTAACCGACAGATTAGGAGACGCACTGGGAGAGAATATTTCCGATTTCTATACGTCCTCTCCTCCGTTAAGTCCACTTCCCCTTTCCATCCCTTCCTTATAAGAAAATGGTGGAAAGGGGAGTATTAGGCCTCCGGAACGCACACTCATCAGACGAAACGCGGATTACTTCCTCATCCCTACTGTTTTTTGTGTGGTCGTGGTATTACACCGGGCGAGCCGACCCATTCGTGCGAAGTTTTTAAAGCAGCCTCTACCAACATATGACGCTAGATAAATTGATATGGATGACGAAGTAGGATAGGAACTGGTAGATGATGATGATGATGATGAATTATGTAATGTATCATATTTATTAATGTATGTAAACATGTTTCAATCTAG
>JAAOEG020000025.1:7914133-7925637 GCA_011763625.2 Papilio bianor | reverse complement strand
GTGTTACGGATGATGATAGGCGTCAATGATCACCTCGGTAAACATACTGTTTGTTTGCTCCCTTCATTTATAAAAAATGGTGTGCCATCATCGCACCAAATGGAAACCGTATTCTCTGCTTACCCCTAAGGGTTACGTGCACGAGTAGTGTCATATAAAAAAATTGTATTCGATTGAATAAAAATAAATGTCATCAGTTGGTTACATACTATCGAGATTCGACCCGAACCTTGAGATTAGGAAACGAGCCAACTGGTCACTGTGTTGTCGTGACTTATGATAAAAAAATCATAAAAAACCTCTTTGGTTAGTCCGAAGACCCGAAATCTTTGTATTTATAATCGACAACCCATCTTACCGGCTACTTAGATTGTCTAAACCATTAAGTAACGTTATAATTCTACTAGCTGTCGCACGCGAATCCGTCCGCGCGGAATTAGTAATTAACTACGTTTGTAGCCTCTGTGTTCTTTTAGTTTATGTTCTACAACTGCGCCAAATTTCGTTAAGATCCGTTGAGCCTATCTAAACTTTCGCATTTATAATATTAATAAGTATGTCCATATAATAACTTACTTATATTTGTAATTGTGGTCTTCTAGCATTGTACAGAATTATATCTAGTTGGGTCAGACAGCCATTGGCTCTTCGAACGTTGGCTTCGTGCAAACAAGCTTAGTCTATATCATTAACCTCTGTCTCTTCGACTTACAATTATAGAGCGTGGTTATAGGTTAATATTACTTATATAAGTACCATAATGAAATACCCAAGACATCTTACTATCTATACATATAATAAAATAAGAGTGTCTGTTTGTAATATTTAAATAACGGTTTTTTTCTACATGTATACGAATATATATACGGTACTAACACCGAAATATTTGTTTTTACAATTTTTGTATGTCTGTCTGTCGGTCTGTTTGTTCCGGCTAATCTCTGGAATGGCTGGACCGATTTTGACGGGAATTTTATTGATAGGTAGCTGATGTAATAAGGAGTAACTTAGGCTACGTTTATTTTAGAAAAAAACTTTTATTTTAGAAAGAAAAAAGCGCGGACGGAGTCGCGGGCGACAGCTAGTTGTAAATACAAATGTTTATATGGACATTTCTCTGAAGGTATTTGCAGAACTCAGAGACTCAGCGAATCTCGGTGAAATTTGTAAAGAGGTAGAACATAGTCTGGAAGAAAACATAAGGTACTAGCAAAGTTGTTTTTTAATTCCGCGCTGGCAGAGACGCGAGCGATAGTTAGTAAAAAACAAATTAAAGTGACGTAAACATTTCTTCAATTCAATTTACTAAGATGATTAACATTATAATGTTAATCATAATTTTTTTTCACTATAGTCAAATATAATAATTAAGTAAGCATTAGGTGTACCTAAACTATTCAGTACGTATGTATGTGGGGGTGTTCTTGTATTGGTCAATAATAAGTGAGAGAGACGTTCCAAGATTGCGCTAAGGGGAAATATCCTTTCCATTGGATTTTTGTTTTTTATTAATATATTTTTTATCTCATGTGCCGCTTATTATATTATAATCTTAACATCAATGAGCTACCGTTATTAAAAATATCTGTAAAAGCGTTTCATTCGTTGAACATACATACATTATAATTTCAAATATAACGGTTTTACTTGTAATTTCGATAACCGCTTAATTATTAAACAAAAGTATTTTTAAAATTAAATGTTTCTTTTTTTCCTTTTACATAACGGTAATTGAGATATACGTAAGTGCATTAATAAAACAACAATGGACGGACTTTGGCGCGTTTAATCACAGCCGAAATGAATATGTAGCTATGCAATGAAATACAAGAGCGGCTCGAAGATACAAAAAATATGCAAATATGTTGCAGTTCGTCCCTGCAGTGTTCACGGGCCGTACACAGCGCAGCAGCGATGCTATCTTTGAATATATGCAGTATGAACATTACCAAAAAGTACTCCACGAGCTTGATTGCCGGTTGCAGGCCGAGAACATTAAAATTGTGCGGCGCCCGTGTTCTTTCTTTTAATAAAACAAACTCACCAGCTCTGATTTAATTTACACATTAACAAAAACGGACAAGCTCATATAAAACAACATAAATCGAAACCCGCCGTGCGGTGAACCCTCGCGCCGCGAACACGGACCTAAGTGTATTTTATTGCGCGCATCGGAACACGGTTGGGAACACGTACCGATGAGGCATGGTGTTACGTAGCTGTCAATTTCGCGGTATAAAATTCAAGTTGGGACGCGAGCAAAAGCAGCTGTCATCGTGGCCGGGGGTGACCGCATCCCCCGGCCTAAGCTGCCGCCGGCCATCGCAGACACGCACGCCGTCCCGCGTCGCCTAATCCGCATCTACTCCACACATAAACCTATCTAATTGATAATAAAAGGAGGTATTCGGAAGCGTGCGGTTACATAACATCAGGCCGGCTAATTGATTTTTACGACCCCTAGAACTCGACGCGACTTTATTGGAGACTTCGACGCTAAATATTACTTAATCCAAATTATTTGCAATTGTCTTTGCCATCCCTTCATTAGCTGAATTTTACTTGAACAGGATCGAAACAAAATCTAATCTCACGAAACAGTAGACAGGACATTAGCTAAATTTACGAGTAGGACTGAGACTGGAAACGAAAAGCAAATTAGGGTTCGAATGCTCATTCCAATTATGAACATTATTGTCTTCTTTATTAACTAGCACGAAATTCATTGAAATTCGAAGGGTTAAATTAATATTAAGAAGACATATATTATTTTATAATATACTTTCTTTGCACGTGACTCGGTCCGCGCGGAATTAAAAAAACTTGGAGATACCTTAAAAGAGACATCCATCCATCATCCATACATCCATCTCAACATTCGCATTTATAATATTACTAATATACTAGCTTTTACTTCTTACGGTGAAGTTCTTCTTCGTCGTTCTTCGTCGTGATGCAACCTGCACATATCTGCGAAGAAATTCAAAGATGTGTGTGAAGTCAACCAACCCGCACTAGGCCAGCGTGGATGATTAAGGCCTAGTCACCCCTAACTTGAGGTAGGCTTCGAGCCCCTCGGTGGGGACGTATAGTGAGCTGATGGTATGTTACTAGCTTTTGCCGGCGTCTCCGCCCTCGCAGGACTTAAAAAACGTTTAATTTAAAAACGTTTAACTTAAAAAAAAATCATCGAGGTACGTTGAACCGATCTAGAGATACCTTCAAAAATCCATCTATCTAAACATTGGCATTCATAATATTAGTAAAACTAATTTTTGCATGCGACTTCGTCCGCCCAAATTAAAAAAAAGCAGAATTATAAAGATATTATGTATAGCTAGGATAGTGTAGCTTCACAACTATTTATTTAGTGATCCTCTGTTTGAAGTTAGCTTTAAAAGAAGTTTCTATTTCTGGAATATTTATGAATAAGCAATTGTATTCATACTTTATTCTTGACTTCGTCTTGCAGATGTTTTTAGCTTTTAGTCTCGTTCAGAAATGTTATTGCTTAAAACAGAAATATTCAAATGATACAAATTATAATGTAATATTGTTTTGAAATGTAGTCGTCGAGGTGAGAATTATGAATGTCTTTGTTGTTAATCCAAATTCATGTGACATTAGTCATGTAAACAAACACAATAGGCACAAGTTGACCAACAGCGGGACATTAGAATTCCATGTTTTATTCTATTTCTGACTCATCTTAATAACTCGGACAATATTTTTTGTGGAACGTCTTATTTTCTAGTGAATGAGAATTTGTTGGGACTTCTTGAATGTGTACAACATAATGTTATTATAATTTATGTCATACTAAGCAGGTGAAGATATACGAGCGAGTCATTCGTTTTATTAAGCATGTTTGCTAAGACGATTTTGTTATTTTTTTGTCGCTTACCCGTGGGGCATCTATCACACAGCGTGCGGGCGCTTTCTAGCTCAGCTCTTTATTACTCCAAAGATTTCCGGACAACGTCGAGCTTCTCTCACGCTTGTTCATACATACAATCAACTAACATCTCACTTACTACTTACCACGCCAATATCAAAACAATATCGTTCAATAAAATATTAATCTTCCTTCAATATTGATATACATGGGGCCAAATACCGAAATGTCATTTAACTAATATTTAACATCCATACATGTATATTTTACAACAGGGTCTTAAAGTCTAAGGGCTTTACCATAACTTACACGGTTTTAAATACTATTTTTTTATAAAAGAAGGGGCAGAAGAACGTAGTGAGCACCGCTCATCAATGCCCATGGATATCCGCAATACTAGAGGAACTACAGATGAATTATCAATCTTGAGGAAAGTGCTTTATTCTAATTAGCTTATATTACAAGGTGGCAAACGAGCAAGCAGCCACCCATAATCGCTGAAACAGCGAAGCGACCGCTACCCATAGACCATCCGCAATTGCAGATGCGTTGCCTACCTTTAATCGACGCAGGAGGAGACGCATTGAAAGAGAATATTTTCTCTTCCTATGCATCCCCTCCGCCGTGAAATCCACATCCCCTTCCCACCCTTATAAAAAAAAGGGTGGGAAGGGGAAGAGGACTAGTATTTGGCCTCGGGACGCGCACTCATCAGACGAAACGCGGAATTGCTTCCACTTGACGCCTGACTTCTGTGGTCGTGGTATTGCACCGGGAGAGCCGGCCCATTCGTGCGAAGATGTTAAAGCGGGCTCTACCACTGAGAAAGCCTAAACATACTTAAATCCTTTTCTACCGTGTATACTCGGGGCGGATTTTTGACGGGTCTCGGTCATTGAAACATTACTGCGTAGTCTGGCGAAATGCGAATATGGCCAATAAATATTAACAGAAAGCAATATGGTGATATATGATGTTTATGGTGAAACATATAACCATATTAACGTTCATAATATCAAAGGGCGGAGATCAAAGACTTAAAAACACGTACTGAACTAAACAGTAATAAACTATATAATACTTTTGGGGTAATACAGCAAAAAATTCTATTGAATTTTTGAAGTCTGATTTTAAATGGAGCTTACTTCAATTAATCTTCTACTCCTTGTAACTTTATGTTTCTTGAATTTTTAGAATCGAAGAGAGACTATTTAAGTACTGTAAGTTTTATATTATACCTACTAGGTGTAGCCCGCGACTCTGTTATCGCGGAACAGTAGTTGAATTAGTAGTCTATGTGTTCTTCCAGACTATCCTCTACATCTGTACCAAATATCATCGAGATACGTTTATCAGTTTAGGCGACAAACTCTAACAAACATCCATACATCTATCAGTCTATTTAAACTTTACCATAATATAATATTACTAGCTGTCTCCGGCGACTCCGTCCGCGCAGAATTCAAATAAAACTTGGCTTTCTATGTGCTATTCTAGACTATTTTCTATATCTGTGCTAAATTTCAGTAAGATATGTTAAACTGTTTCGGATATCGAGTAAATATGTAAATAACAAAGAACTATATATCCCTCGGGAACCGTAGCTATTTCCAGGATCATAAGTAGCCTATGTGTTCTTTCAGACTACTTTCTACATATATGCCAAGTTTCATCGAGATCCGTTCAGCGGTTTAGGCGACAAACTCCCAAACATCCATCCATCTAAACTTTCCCATTTATAATATTATTAAAATATTTGTAATTTATTAAAAATTAGATACAGCAAATTTTATCTATAAATATTAAACTAACTATTAACAACAAAATTTTATCTATAAATATTTGCATTAAAATAAGTTAAATATTGACTTCGAAGTATATATTTTGTATTGTATATCGAAGTAAGAGCTCTATGGATGCGGTCTCGGCACCTATGAGGTGTCGAAGCTCTTCGCAATGTTTTGTTTTTGTTCGAACACAGGCCATAAATATGTGGCAGCGTGAACTAGTTGCCTTCCAATACTCCACGGTATTCAATATTGATTCTATCATTTTTATATTGTAGATTATGTTCTCAGCGAATGGATTTATCGCGGATGTCTGAATATTAATAGGTTTGTGATAAATTTTTTATTAGAATGTCTGTGGCTCAGAGTTTAAACACTTCATTTATAATATGCAGGTCTCGGGTTCGAATCCCGCCATGTACCAAGACGTAGTTTCGTATTTCGAATTTCAAATGTACATTTCTTGGACATCCTTACAGTGATGGAACATATCTGCGAAGAAATTTAAAGACACCTGTGAAGTCAACCAACCCGCAACCAGCTTGGTTGACTAAAGCCTAGTCAACCCTACCTTAGGTTACGCTTCGAGGCCCTCAGTGGGGACTTAGAGTGAGCTGATAATGATGAGACATTTTAAATGGTTATAAATACACAATTACATCACTGAAAATAATGTATTCTGTTTACTTCACATATAATTTTAGCAGAAAGTCTGAGAAGCTTCTTTCAAAAATATGTTTAAACAATATTAACAGCCTGATGATAATGACTAGATATAACATACCGCTGGAAATATTAAAAAAAAAAAAAATCTTTACTCTACTATACCACAATGGAAGACTAGTTTTACTATGATTCTCTTGTACTGAATTTTTACCACATGAAGGTAATCAATTTTACTGTAACGTTAATCTCTTAACCCCCATACAACGCAGTGCAATTCGAATCGTCAACGACCCAGCTCTTACCGATCGGCTTGATACTCTGGCTTTGCGGAGGGACGTCAGTTCCCTCTGCATCTTTTATCACAAGTACTACGTGTTCCGAAGAACTGTTCAAAACGATTCCTGCCGTCGAGTTTCGTCATCGGACGACTCGAAAGACCGCCAGGTTACATCCACACCACCTTGTTGGTTGGCATTTCTCCACAGTGCGGTTCTCATGTCACTTTCTGCCACGTACAGCCGGCGGTATTTCCAAATCAGTACAACTTAGGGTCCTTCAAGAAGCGAGCCTATCTCTTTCTCAAAGGTCGGCAACGTATCTGTGGTTCCCCTGGTGTTGCAGATGTCCAAGGGCGTTGATGATCACCTCGGTGTTCTCGCAACCCGTTTGCCTCATTCTCTTATTAAAAAAAAAAACCAACGACAAGTCAGGTTCCCCACAGTCACTGTTGTTATTCATATCGATGACGAGTCTAACTCGTCAAATGTACAGAAAGGGTTAATTTACAAATATTTTCAAAACAAACACGGCCATGCTAGTGCTAGTTAGTCAACTTTAAATAAATGTTTTTTTAATGTAAGCAGATCGTTTAATGTATTATCGAATAGATTGAGAGCGTTTCATCAGATTATAACAATGTTCATAATCCCCGTTTAATAAAGCCGGATCAAAGTTTCGCCAAAGTTTCTTACCAACTACACGTCTCTGTCGTTTACTTCGAAGTATATACAGATTCATAGTATTCTATGTCCTTACAGATATAAAACAAACAAAAACATGTATGAAACAAGCAATAAAGAAAGTTTTCTGCTTTCAAGTATATTACATAGAACATATAAAACGAACACGTGATAAATATGTATCATCGACTTGTTATCCAGTATAAATAAATACATAAAATAAATTTATAAAGTACTAGCTGTCACCCGCGTCTTTGTCTGCGCGCAATTAAAAAAATAGTAACCTATATGGTCTTTCAGACTATTCTCTATATATGAGCCTAATTTCAATAAGATATGTTGAACTCATGCAGAATTATCGAGTAAACATGAAAAACCGATATTAAAGTAGTATCTCACGATAACCGTAACTATTTCCGTGATCAAAAGTACCCAATGTTATCTTCCACGCTATCCTCTTCATGTAAGCCAAATTTCATCGAGATCCGATCAGCAGTTTAGACGAAAAACTCTAACAAACATCCATCCATCCATCTAAGGTTTCCCATTAATAATATCAGTTATATTCCATGAAAAATTCATACTCTTATGATAGAAAAAGTGTTGCACGAACAACATTCGTTCCTTGTAAAATTATTCACGTAAGATTCCCGTACTGTCCAATGAAAACAAGGCTTATGAAGCACGGGTTAATTCTGAGCTCTAAAATAACCCAATAAAGACAATGCAAAGCATGATACTTGGAGATAATAAATTTTACGATTTCTAAATAAGAGAAACATTTGTGCAAAATGTGAATGTCTGGCTATCCATTATACGATGTCGCCGACAGAAAGGCCACCTCACGTAAAAGCACTTTGTATTAAGTCAACAAATTCAAAAACCATTCAAAGGACATTTGTTTCCATGAATAATAATATGTAAATACATTATTATGTACGCAAATGGAGTGCCCTTGTGCCCGAGACGAGTTTATTCGTTTGTAGTGCGCTCTACAAACGTATAATTAAAGCAAATATCTCTCAGCTCTACGAGTATGTTCCCATCTTAAATGTGTTTGCTTTTCGAAGAAATATTGCACTTTTTAATAAAATTTACCTGTTTTAGCAATTAGCATACCAATTTATTGTGTGTTCATAGACACGTATAAGACCAGAAACTCGTTAAATAAAACAGTACATCATTATTTGTAAGTAAATATTGGCCCACAAAAGATCACATTTACATTTACCATTAATATCTAAATTTTTTTGAAGACTATTGATTAAAATTTCCAAATACACGAATATCTTATTTCAGGCATATTTTTTTTTTAAATAAAAATCGAAATAATAACTAAATACTTCACCAAGAAGTGACTGAAATTGCTGTAATTTGCAAATCACAATTTTTTTTTTGTGTATCTGTGAATAAGACAACGACATTAAGCGAGCACTCTAATTTGGCATCAGCAACGCTCGTGTCTCCATTTCGTACGGGCAATATGTCCATAAGAGCGCGGTCGTCCCGAGAGTTTTACAGATTTTAATTTTCCTTTTGTCTTTATGGATCACGAAATGTTTTGTGTACGCAAACCCCATGGGGCTAGGACCGCCCGCGGCGTCTTCCTTCCTACATCGACTCTCCACAAAAACTCTTGTTATAAAAATGCAAGACAAACAAAAAGTTCTTACATCGGGTGACAAGTGGCTTTTGTTTACAGTATTTTGTTGATTTGTTCAAGTTGTTTATGAATGTTTCTGACACCCGATGACGCTGCACTATTAAAACTAGCTAACTGTTGTTAGTTTATCGATGTGCCACTTGTTATCTTATTGTAAATACATATTATTCAAATTACATATTGTTCATTCACTTATGGGTGTTATTTCATATATTTGCTAAGTTTAAAGATATCAATTAGTAACCAATTTTCTTATTACTGGACATTTCTACAATTGACAAAAATGAGATACCAATTTCATAACAGTTATTGGAATCAAATTGATAATAAATTGTATCGTTTAGTTAACGATTTTCCCTTAGTTTATGATACGCAGTACCAGATTATTAAAGTTTAAAATTAACAATCCCTTAATACGAAGTGAAAACTTAGGAGCGCTTACCTCATGAACAATAGGAACAATATATAGCATCATACAACCCAATGTCTACGTAGCTCGAGTATTAATTTGATAATAGCATCATACTATAGGCTTACTTATTAAAACTACATATATGTGAATTAAAAGACACTAAAATTAGTCATATTTCGTATTTGCTTCTACATAAAATAATGAAAGATTCTCTAGCGTTATAAAAAGCATGTTAAATGCTAAGAACACCCGCCGTTGAACTTAATAACCGACACCTTCAAAACGCGCGATTATCGAGATACCATACTAATGTTGTTAAGTAAAAATTTATCAAACATATACCGTATTCGGATGAAAATGTACAAGTTGACAACACGTGTAGCCGCTATCTACGCGAATGTATCGGACGCCCCGGGGCGCGGACGTCTCGGCCTCGCTGCATTACTCACCGTGACCTAATGGGCGGGGATAAATCAAGAGTATGCGTACAAAAAAAGATAGAAAAAAAGCAAACAAACAAACACAGGCACACACAAACTGCCTTATGCTGTTGAATAAACAAAATTCATGGAAATGGGAACAAATCTGACAATGCCGAATGCCGGTGGTCCACGAAACTCCGCGGACGCCGGAATAACGTCGCTTGACTACTACCCGATATATGTATGTACTCGCTTACTGCTATCCAACAAAGCAGATGTATAAAAGTCGGAAAGGACAATATGACGATACATTCTAAAACACTACTTAAATAATTATGATATGGGGAGCCTCGAAACAAAAGACAACGATAACTTTTATATTAAGTTAATTAATATATAAATAATGTACTCATGGTGCCTTAGCTTTATCAAATTGAGTTATAGAAAAATAAATCAGGTCTCTCATAAACTTTAGTAATATCACATCAATTTTTTTTTCGATTGACAGTCATAATTCAATATCTGCAAATATAAAGCAGTACCATGGCCATGAAGTCATCGGCCATAACACACAACACGTGATATAATAAAGAACACACATCATAAATAACTCAACACACAACTAAAGGAAAGGACGACACACCAAAAACAGAGATTGTAATAAATTGTAACAACAAACTGAGTACAATCAATTTAAAAAACATGAGACCGAATCAAACAAACGGCCATGCAAAACGATGATAAGAGAGAGGGCGGACGCGACAGAGAAAAAAAGATATGAATTTCGCTTAATGCGATTAAACGTAAAGTGCAACAAATTAAATTCTCCCACGCAGCACGTCAAATAAAGAAAGACATTACGTCGCGCCCCAAACCCGAGCAATTCATAAAACTGAGGCCCTTTGATATGAAAATATCTCTAATCCACGGCACGCGCTTCCTTCCCCGGTTGCCCATCATTGTTTGTTTGTTTGCTTTACTCCGTGTCATGTTGTATTATAACTTATAAACATTTCACTGTCCAAATTATTAATGCACGAAGCCCACCACTAAATAAATTATGTTATATCCAAAGATTAATGAACTTGAGTATGGTATAATTAACGTTGAATATTTCGTGGTATGCGCCTTTGAATTTGTGGAATGCTTGTATTACGCTATATTGCTTGTCGTTCAATGATTTATCATTACTCTGTGCACACGGGGAGTTATCCAGCTGAGTGGGACTGACTCCGATTAGTCCTCATATTAATTGTATTGTTTTTTTTAAAGTTCCATTTAAATTGAATACATTCTTTAAAAATACATTATCGATGATTAAGTGTTATCTATTAAAATACATTGAAAATGATTTACATTTAACACATGATCATTAAATTTAATCTATACAATTATCTAACATTTATAATTTTTGACAAATAACATGGTGGTAATAACTTAACGGATTAGCTTCCTAGTTGCAATCAAATTGATATTTTAATATTTTAAACACGTATTTAGATGTAGGTGTATATAACACGACAATGTTAATCTTATCAGCCCCCCCCCTTTACAAAGTGCGTTAGTTCCGAAACGATTCCATAAAGTAATTCAAAAATGTATAGAACTAACAATACTTTTCGTCACATGCTTGAGCGTCGGTGGCTCAGGGGCTAAGGCACTTGACTTGTAATCTGCAGGTCCTGATTCGAATCCCGCCA
>JAAOEG020000025.1:7884136-7894780 GCA_011763625.2 Papilio bianor | reverse complement strand
ATGGCGGGATTCAAACCCAAGACCTGTAGATTACAAGTCAAGAGCTTAACTCCTGAGTCACGTGTAAGAACTATTAATAAATGAAATAAAATCGCTGACAATTTGTGACCAAAAGAGATCGTAGTTGTATTTTACTATGGGTCGATAAATTAC
Source organism: Papilio bianor (assembly GCA_011763625.2). Taxonomy (NCBI): domain Eukaryota; kingdom Metazoa; phylum Arthropoda; class Insecta; order Lepidoptera; family Papilionidae; genus Papilio; species Papilio bianor. The sequence goes on along the minus strand of JAAOEG020000025.1, from coordinate 7,894,627 downwards.
AAATCTATATTTATTGTCTTTCGTTGATTAAAAAAGCAATATATGGTATGACAATATGTTTTTATGATGTTACACTAGTGATTGCCAGCGACTCCGTCCGCGCGTAATTAACAAATTTTTAAGTAGCCCATGTGTTCCAGATTTTGTTCTATATCTGTGCTAAACTTCATCAAAATACATTGAGCCATTCTGGAGATATCTTCAAAGAAACATCCATCCATACATCCTTCAAAAAATTCGGATTTATAATATTAGTAACATGTTTATTTCGGCAGTGGAAATCCATTAATAAACTGTCTAGAATTAAGACTATTCTCCGCATCTCAATTTAAGATGACTGGTTACATATGGTACTTAAACTTATGTGGTTAATGGCCAAGTTTTCTTGATTACATGTACCAGTGAAGCCCGCTACACATATCTAATTTTATCTGCATAGTTTGCTGTGCGGCTAAAACTGAAGTTGTAGACTTAATTTTTTGTTAATGTAACAACAATGTTTATAATAAACACAGTATGCAGAACAAGCATCGACATAACAAGACACGCCAGCTACAATATCTACAACAGGGGCCATAATGTCAGGGAAAAAAGTCAAAGTGTAATTTTAATGAGCATCCAGGGGGTTGCCCTCCGGCCGATTCGGAAGCTCGTCTACGCACACAAAGAGCCGGGGCTCACTTCAAGTGACTCTTAGGAATCTAAAATGTTTCCACAGATAGCTTCGGGCGAATTGTACCGTTATATAAATGTTTCTTTTGTCAATTTATACATACAGAGTGAGCCCGACGACAACCGTGTACGGTTACAGAGAAAACTTTTTAAATCTTCGTTTTTGTATCAGTGTCGGCAACAATTCTTTAAGATGTCGCTTTCATCACATGCCTTTGTATGGAATTTGAATTGTTACGAACATCACTTCGTTAATTTCATTGGACTGGTTGGAAATTAAAAACTTAATACATTTGTTAAGTCAGTAGCTGTCACCCGCGACTCCATCCGCGCTGAATTAAGAAAAACCTTAGTAAGTAGTCACTATGTTCTTCCAGACTATGTTCTATATCTGTGCCGAATTTCAATAAGATATGTTAAACCGTAGCAAAATTATTGAGCAAATATGAAAAAACAAAATTAATGTATTGTGGGAACCGAAACTATTACGGGGATCAAAAGTAGCTTATCAGTTCTTCCTCTACAGCTATGCCTAATATCATCGAGAATCGTTCAGCTAACAACAAACATACATTAATTTATATTTGGTACAATTTTTTTATTTAATCAGTCTAAAAAATCTACTGTTATCCGTGTTGTCCGGAGTACATTCTGTGGAAGGCATTGATGAAGGCCAATGTCCAGCAGTGGGCAGATATAGGCTGATGATGATGATCCGTTTGACATGAAATTTGAATAATTTCAAGTAACACTGAATATACAGCCGTGAGCAAAAATAAAGGTCGGTTAAAAAAGAAAGTTAAGAAAGTTTGAATATCTCGGAAGATAAAGACGCTAGCTAACTGAAATAAATTGTGCATGATAGACAATTAAATGTCCTTAAAATGAAATCAATTATTTTTATTTTTACTCACGGCTGTATTAGTTTCAAAATAAATTTCCAATAAGGAAAGGGTAAAATATAAAATTGTTTTACAGGATTTCACTCAATTAATTTGCCAATTCAAGAAATAAGGACGTGAATTTAAAATTAAGAAAATGTCTCATTTTCATTTCATTAAAATTGAAATATAACGTCATAAAACAAAACAATAAAATGTGTCCGTAAACGGCGGGTGAAACTTTTAAGTATAGTATTATGAATGTTCCTAATTATATTACAAATTAAAATGAAACGTGCATTGAAGGAGCACGGCGCAGGCGCCTACTACAAAGACAAGCCAAAGCCCCCCGTTTCAGGAGTGACACTGTAAACAAAAGTATCATATAAGTTTATTAATTACACGGCCCCTCCGTCGCGAGCCTTCATGAATATTAATTACTGAATACCGAAAGCTTTAGAACGCTCAAGAAGGGAAAGTTTTACAAAGAGCCTTTATTATTTAAGAAGTAACGTCGATGCGGTGAAACGAATTATGCTTACTTGTTCTTGTTAAACAAATAACAACTCTTTTGTGTAAGTTTTAGTGTCGAAATTCGTTTGTTATTAAAGTCATTTATCATAACTCCGTAAGAAAGTGGCGGAAGAAAGTCAATAGAGTAGGTAGGAGGTACTCGAGGGTAGACCTTTCGTTTCGTTAGCGCACCGCCCCAATAATTCCTTCGTATGCCTTTTAGTTACTTAAAACAAAGACATTTCATTCGATAGATGCTAACTTATTAAATAGAATATTATCCTGAAGTCCTTATATCAAAAAAAATGTTTCACGTGAATTGTGTGTGTGTCTGTGTATGATACTTCTTATATTACTTTACTCCACTTTTACTTTTTTACTGTACTTTACTTTATATTATGTTTATTCGTAATAGAAGTTAGCATATTAGGATTCCTTTCAAAAAAGTGTACTCAAAAGTTGCCTACTGGTGTTTCAGTGCCTTGCACAACCCTGTTTTGGGCATTAAAACTCCTGGCACCATCGAGTGCAACTGGGAAGAGTGACAGAATCCTCCCTAGGAACGCACAGAAACGCAATTAAATTCTAATGTACTATTTGCTATTTAGACATAGCTTAGACATGAGTGTAATTTTATTTTATTTATATAAATGTTAATTATGTATTATCGATAGATAATCAATTGACTAAAAGCGACATGCGGCCACCTGTCAATCGTGGCGTATGTCGGCGTACATTATCTTATCCAGTATTATAATTTTAATACATCAATGTATGCATTTCACGAACGAAACATTCGATACTAAGACGCGGTGTGTCCATTAAATGGGACGTTATTCAATTTTATTCAATGAAAAGAATGTTAGTTTTTATCAGAAATACTTCGCTTAATGTATTGGGTATTGATATAGATAATGTTATCCTATTTTACTAATAATCTATAGATATAACAATAAATATATAAAGTTCATTACTAATGTATTGGATTATGTATCCCTTGAGGTTTTAAAAAGTTAGTGACGTGAAGACGATTAGTGTAAGATAGTAGATCAAACTCAAGGGTAAAATCTTTATCATGATTGCAATTACCATAGGCAACGTATCGGCAATTGCGGATGTCTTTGGGCAGTGGTCGCTTCGCTATTTTAGCGAATTTTAGCGAAATTTTAGCGAACAAAATCTTTAGGTATTGTAATTAGGTGCCAAAGAATTTTCCTAGACAGTCCCATGTGGGGGTTCATCAATAGGTTTTTTGGCAAAATTTGTTTTATAAATATTTGTCCTTCTTTCGATTTTATGAATCGAGAACACAGCGAGTTGGAGAAGATTAGGTATACCCCATCACCATTTGGGATACGATCCAGGCATAGAGGTACAATTTAAGGATGTCCACAATTGAAAGAAAGAATTGATGAACGAAGATGATAATAATTTTCACAATAAATACAGTCAGCCAAAAGTATGAATATAATATATTATTCATAAGAAAATATTTCATAAAGTAACATATGACTGTCGTTAAATATGCGGACGCGATGATTGGTTTGAAATGGACGATGAAACCTCAACGGGTATCCAAAGCATTACAAGCAAAGCGACAGGACCAAATAAATTAATTCCTCATATCATCTACGGACAAGTATCGTTTAATTTAATTTGAAGGCTCGAGCAATTTGACAAAACTTCTGTAATAAAATTATCGAACATTGACCGTGGTCGCTGATAAAGCGGGCCGAGTGGGTGTGGACCGGGTATCGAACGCGCGACCGGACACAGCTCCGCATGTTAATACACGTAAAACGAAGATTATCCATAAAACCCACAAAAGGTGCCGAGTAGTCTTCTCGATCCGCCCCGGCCTGGTCACATTGTTTACTTAACCTTAGTTTTAAGCCACATCTTTGAATTGTGCATTATTCATAAAATTTTGTAAATATAAACTTAAATTGCTTTTTGTTTACAATTTGACATAAAAATAAATACTAGCAAAAAGTACGTTAACAGTCTTTATATACTTATTTATGAAGTTAAAGAACGCGATAGCAGACAAATTCGGATTGCTTATTCATTCATCAGTGAAACGCGATCCCCAGCAAGCACTTAAGCACTTAGCGCAAACATATCGATTCTCAATACGCAGCGCCCTGGGGACGAGACGACAATGTAAAAACGCGCCGATGCCTAACGCCGCGCGATTCACTTATTTGTTCTCTTGTGCGGTGAACGCGAGTTAAACTGGGGTTAAAATCGCGGAGGGCCGGCCCCGGCTTTATAATATTATAACGTGTAAGGAGTAAAAGAGTCGACGTTATCTCGTACACGAGGCCGATTCCTGACCGCTTTAATGGGAAAAGCATGTTAGAATTAAACTAAACAAAGACGACGCATCAATTAGGGGCGCTCCTTTTTTTCCTCTTCGGAAAGGGCTTAACTTTTTAAGAGATTGTACGTTGACCGAGTTGCGCCCACCGTTCGTTATTTTTTACTGCCCACTTTGATTAAATCGATCTGAATGACTCTTGTATGGATTTCAATAAACTTGATAAAATGATAAGTCCGTACAAACCTTTTACTTGCTTGTTTAGGGAAAGACCATTATAGAGGGAGAAAAAATAAACGTAGCATCCAGCCCTGAAACCCTTGTCTCCGTGTTTAATTTAAGTACTCTAGAAGTATTCAAGTTTATCGTCTCTACTCTTAACTTATTCTTATTCCAGAGATAAGATATAAAGATAATCTTTAAGACCGAATCGGACTTTTGAATGTTTTATTGAACTTGCTTTAATTACTCCAACATATATCTTCACCATCGGCCGATGTTAACGTAATTAACTATGGCGATTTCGCTTTGTTAATAGGTAAATAATGGACGGAGTTTCGTTCGTCACTAAAACTCAAATCCCATACCGCTGCATCGGAAATACAATTATAGTCATTGCACAATCAAGTTTTTGACATTGAATTAACATCGTACCGTCGCATCCTCTTTGCGTGCCCTCTACTTGACAGCGGCACAACAATGCTCTTTAAAGGTAATTAATTAAATTCTACAATGGCGTATTGTAATAATGTTTATCATGTACGCCGCAATACTCGTACCTAGACTGCACTTTGATCATACCAAAAATGAAATGCAATAAACTACGAGGACGGCGTCGATAAATTCGGTGTAATTAATACGAAGTAAATATATGGAACGTATTGACGGATCGTAAAGTTAAAGGATTCCAAAGAACACAAACTGCAAGGTACGGTTTACGACGGCGACCAAACTGCTTTTATTGTTGTTGTAAAATTCACGATCCATTATTAATTATTACAGACATCATTAATCTACTAATCTATTTAGGGACGCACGATAAGAATCTCATTTAAAGTATTGAATGAAGAGTGTCCGTAGTGGACTCGAGATAGCCTTAAATTACCTTCTTTAGAGTTGTCATAAAACAAAATTGTGTACTGTTTAAATTATACTTTATGTCGAAACGTTAAGGTTGTTTTTGTGTTTATTTGTATTGTAACGTACGGCATACGGTTATGAGAAGAGTGCCGTCTGATTTATTACAGGTTGGTGTTTAAACGACAAATGCATCGAAACAGATAGGAGCGACATGTCCGACATCGGAGGACCGATGTCGACCACTATAAGCGTCGCATACATTGCATTTCCAACCAGAGACGTGTCAACGGATATTTCATATTTGATGTGCCAATATTATGGACTACAAACATTTTATTATCAATTTTTTACAATTTTAAAAGTAATACAATAATAATATATTAATTATATTAAAAGCCTTAATATTTACATAAAACTGTTATATAAAATAATAATCAGTTTGAATACGTAGAAGGTAACTGAAATAAATAATATAGAAATAATAAATCAACAATATGAGGCCTTATTTAAGCTCATAATCGATTTTATTTAAATATGCAAAACATAATAAAATTGAATATGATTCTACTTAATTATTGGTCAATATAAATATCAAATTACCTTATTTCTTATAAACTTGAATTAATAATTCTATTAAATATAAACAAATTAACGACGAAGAATCGTAAGATCAATAATAGCGTTGAATATCATGTGCACCGTAATCTTCCAAAGACCGGATGGGGGTTTCTTTAGGACATAATCTTTACAACAAAACTGTGATCCGATCGCGCACTAACGAAGCAACAGGAACATGTAGATAGATTTAAGTAGCATACACATAAAAGAAATCTGGACATCGCCCATCAATATTCTGCCATGAATTCAACTGCCTACAAAAGGAGAAATATCTCAAAGAAGATTTAAAATGAGTAATTTATAACTTTGATATTATAAGTAATATACAGACAGTATCTGCTTATTACTAATAGAATGTAGTCATTATTTCATTTGTTTTTCCTCCCGCCATCTCCAATTATTGTACCAATCCTGCAAAGGGTTTGCAGTTCCTCTAATGTTGCAGATGTCCACGGGTATCAACGATCACGTCGGTATTCCCGCCTCTGTTTGCCCCAATAATTAACCAAACCTTTTGAAAATAACTTTATGTCTTACACAATCTATTGTAGTATTGACAAATTATATTTGGTAAAACAAAATATTGATTCAATTTGCTAGTAAATACTAGTTGAATATCTTACTAATATTATAAATGCAAGAGCCTAGATGGATATTTGTTAGAAGGTATTTGCAAACTAGCTCAACGGATCTCGATGAATTGTGACCTAGACATCGAGATAGGCTTAAAACGACAAAACAGATATCTTTCTAATTGTTTGATTTAAAGTACGCGCGGACGGAGTCGCAACTTACAGCTAATTCTTTATAAACCGTTTCTAACTATACCGTTACCTAAATTACTTGATAAAATTAGGAAATATACAGAAAATACAAAAAGGAATAGACTCCAGGAAGACTCGCTGAAAAATCAGAGCTAGTTTTATTAAGATCATACATTTTGCATGATTATGAATAACGGTCTACTAGAGATGTCACCAGAAAATAAGTAAATGTAATTATTACGCAAAATGAGTAGAAAATTATATTTTAAATCCAAAAAAGAATATCAATCCTAATCATATGTAGCATCGTAAAGGTTAGCCGCTCTAGATACATTTATGCTCTTTACGGCGTGCACTAAGAGATTGTATTGTATCTGAGTTGCACCTATACGGGTGAGATTGCTGTTCGCCTTTGTACATACCTGGTCCAGACCTTAGGGGAGGGGGCGATGGGGAGGGGAGGTTTAGTGCACCGCTTGCTGCGCTATTCCCCGCCACCACATAGTTTTGTTCGCAACCTCTCCGCGTCCCTGCAGCTCCTTGTTTAAGGCCTAGTTATCGCTAATTGGAAATTTTTGAGTTATTGTTGTCGGGTACTTAGAGTTAACAATGGAATACAATGCCCTCGTATGAGTATCGCCGAATTAGATTGAAGTATAATGTTAATTGTACGTCGAGTACGCTTTTACTAAACATGAGAGAAAAAAGAAGGTATTTAATGAGTTCATTTTGTTAATTAAATGTTTTTTGAAACTGTATGTTATGAATTTGGGTTCCTTTTTTTAACTTATAAAGCACAGAGTACATTTGTTTAAAAATCACTAAATAATCAATATTTTCTAATACTATCTTACTTCGTACAAATACTTTCGTGAGCAAAAATAAAGGGTCACCTAAAGAAACCTAAAATCCTAAAACTTAAAGCTTGTAGTACACCTAGTTCTGCCTGTTCCTGGCCTACGTAGGTTAGAGCCAGTTTACTCGTAGAGTCAGAGAACTCTTTGTTCTGTTCACAGCACACTGACTTTCCTAGCTGTATTACACCGACTTCGGCCGGTTTCCAGTATTGTGAGGATTCTGGTACATTCTCCAGTTCTAAGCGACATGAGGTTGAATATTAAATATTGAACATTATCAATATCGCTTACATATAAACTTAAATGACAGATTAGAAACAAAAGCAAAATCAAATGCAGTTATTACGTAGTTCCATCTTCGTAAATATCCCTTTTTCAAATTTGATTTTTTGTGAACTAAGAAGTTTTAATAGTTAATTTAAGGAGCATTTAATTGTCTATCATGTCATATATTTCAATTATCTAGTCTTATTATCTATTAGTCTTTATCTTCCGAGATATACAAACTTTCTTAACCGACCCTTAATTATTGCTCACGGCTGTATTATAAATGCGAATATTTAGATGGATATTTGTTTGAAGGTATCTCTAGAACTGCTCAACGGATCTCGATAGACAGATATAGAAAAGTGTAGAAGAACATAAAGGCTACTACTTAATAATTTTTTCTTAAGTTTTATTTAAATTCCGCGCGGACGGAGTCGCGGGCCAGAGTTAGTACTAGCACGAATCAACGTTTACCAGTGGTTAAGTGAGCAACAATAACAATAAATGTTGGCGATAAAGCATTTCGATTCTATTCTAAAAAAGGTAAAGATTTTTAATTTTTGCTACTGTTTTGATACTGTTTGCCTTAAAGAGTCATTTACAGCGTCATTAGTTTAAACATCACTTATGACTATCTATGCTCGAGGGTTCTATCAGGAGCTTCGGCTTAAACTGTCACTACTTTATGATTACCGTATTGGACAACCGGTATGTACACATATATACGCAAAGTGTCATACAGAAGCTGAGCTTTGTTCCAGAATACCAGCAAATGTTATTACTTCAATAGAAGTTAGAAGGTGGGAAACGAATATGAGACATCCTAAAGTATTAAAATAGCGAATTTATAACTGGTCATAACATATGCAATTAGTTAATAGGTTGGACAGAGACAGGTAGACTTACTCGCCAAATTACGTGTTTTTTTTCATACTTATTTGTATGAATTGATTGTAACTAGCTGTCGCCCGAGACTCCGTTCCAAACTATGTTCTACGTCCGTGCCAAATTTAAAAAAAAGACATGTCGAACCATTGCAGTATTATCGAGCAAACATTATAAAACAAAATGAATATATCGTAGGGGATCTTAAGTATTTTCGGGATCAAAAGTAGCCTATATAGGCTACTTTTGATGCCTGTAGAGGATAGTCTGGATGTTCATCCGTTCAGCAGTTTAGGCGACAAGCTCTAACAAACATCCATACATATAAACTTTCGCGTTTATAATATTAGTAAGAGCGTATATTACTAGTTTATAGTACTTAGTGAGTCGACGCTTGGCCTTAAGGGAGCGTGGCGGAACTGCATCCGCGCACGTTCTTGTTAACAGACGCCGCCCTGAAGCTTAAAGCAATTTGCAAGAGTTCATACCATCGGCGAGCTGTTTGTTCCATAGTTTTATTAAACGCACATAGCGAATGCAAATTGCATGTGATATTAAAATTGTTTCGTTTCGAATACTTCACTGATTCTTTTGGTATTTAAATAATACATCTATTCAAGACGACTAAGCCTTATTAAAATACTAGCTGTCGACTCCGTCCGTGCGGAACTAAAATAAAATAATAATATTAAATGTGTAAAAGAAACAGAAAAGTCATTACTTACCATTTAATTGACAAAATTTGTATTTTAATGAAAAGCATAGTAATATACTCGTATAGACACAGAACTAGGTAAATAAATAAAGCATGAATGTTAATGGACCCACAAGTATTTAACTTAATAGAGTACGTCTGACATTTAATAGTTAATGAGCCCCTTTTAAACACATTAACATAGTACAATTGCAAATTTTGATGTCGACTTAAGTTGCAGGGGAATAGGTAATATCATGGCATTTGAGATAAAATATTTCTTATGATACGAAGAAGATCGAATAATATTTAACTAGAAAACCCATCGTTGAAAGTATTTTTTAAGGAAATTTTTAAAGTTTATAATAAATACATCACTTAAACGTAGCAATCTGGTCCGTTACATTTAACAACTAATCCCCATTTCGTGTAAACTAAGCACTACGTAACCGATAGTTTATTCCAAGTTTGACAGAAAACAAAGAAAAATAAACCTTCACTTTTACTTTTAGAGTCCAATGTCGATTGTTATTATATTGTTTCCGCGTGCGGGGTAAGAACAAGCCCCGACAAGAACTTTTCAGATTCGCAATCAAGCCGCGCTAAAGTTTGGAGTGAACGTAAAGTTTAACGTTCCAAGGTGGTAAGAGTTTCCCTTCCAAAGCAACGTGCTGAATCGCGGCGAGCAACTGTAAGGCTAAATGTTACAAATAAGTTTTTGAGCTTTCTATATTTGTTGAAGTCTTTTGTATAAAATATTGCACATCCACGCTTCATAAAAATTGAACCCTTAATTAGATGCAAGATTTTCATTTCAACATTATTTACCCGAGAGACAGAATACGAAGGACCCAAAACAGTTACAAAATGCCAAATTAATTATCTGTACTATGTAGCTTTTGCCACTCCGACTTTGTTTTCTTCTAGACTATGTTCTATA
>JAAOEG020000025.1:7855955-7867991 GCA_011763625.2 Papilio bianor | reverse complement strand
TGTCTTCTGTGTGGTCGTGGTATTACACCGGGCGAGCAGGCCCATTCGTGCGAAGATGTTAAAGCGGGCTCTACCACTGTTCTCTCAGGGAAATGGTCTCAAAGAACATATTCTTCTGTATCATGGTGCTTGGAATGCAATTATTAACAGTCAGATACAGATTATCAAATAATTTCATAAGCTATAATCATATAAGAATAGTAATTTTTATAGAAACCGTTGATTGTAAAAATTAAAAAGTACTGTTAATGTTAAGTTTAGAAATAGATGAGATTACTACCTACTACCATAATAGATGTGTAGAAATAGGTGAGATGATTACTCACAGTACTGGTAAATACGAAGATTCGCTTGTTTGTGTGTGTTCCCGTTTGTTTGATGGTGCAAGGATGTGGGGTAAGACAATGATCGAACAAATAGGGGTTTGTCACGCGAACGTTCTAATCAGCCATCGCTTGTACCTGAGCGCTGCTCGACAATATTTATGCCTTGCAGATATCTGAAGACAATTTTTACTGCATGGAACAACCAGCTATTATAACTCATACAAAGATATTGAAATATTTATGCTTATAGAACAGACATTACGAACAGTTTCCTTTAAATATTATAATCATAATCGTCAGTAGACAACAGAAACTGTAGCCGATGGTACGTCTTTTTGAGAGTACGATTTGTTAAGTAATATCTTGTCTATGGAGGGACACACATCGAAAGTGTGTAAGGATCAAATACGCTTTAGAGTATCGTTACAATTGAAGGTTATTATTTTACCTATTTAGTATATCTATTGAAGCTTTTTAGAGATTTATAGTTGTTACTTTAAATGGGGATTGAAGTAAGAAAACAATCTTTAATTCTAAATTTGTTTAATATTAATCAGATACAATTATATGGGTAAGAAATACTTGATCCCTAAACACTTTTGATGAGTGTTTTTGTATCTTAAATGTCTTTGATCATAAAATCATATTCGTATCAGATAATTTATAACTTACTTGTCTTGTGGAGATTATTTAGTTATTATTTTTTTTTCATTCACTTTTAAATTTGTGTTATATAGACCCTGAAACCACAAATTTAATAGTTATTTTATAACATAAGGTGACAAACTAACAAAGGGGTACTTGAATTCAACGAAATTACGAAGCAACCGCTGCCTATTCTTCTTCTTAAAGTACCATCTTCTTTCGAAGTTCGGCGATCATTATGGCAACTTATTCTAGAGACCGCGGCTCTGAACAACTATATGCTGCCTATAGAAATCGGAAATTGCAGATTCGGTGTCTACCTTTAATCGACGGAGGTACACAGAAAGAGAATGTTTTTCCTTTATTTGCGTCCATTCCTTCGTCAAATCCACTTCTAATACCCATCCTTACCATATAAGAGAACAATGGATGGAGAAAGAAGACTAAAATTAGGCTCTTCAGACGAAACGTAGAATGACTTCTACTCCATGCCTGTCTTCTGCGTGGTCGCGGGTATTGCACAGAGTGAGGCTGCCAATTTGTGCTATATATGTTGTTGGGCGTCTACCACGTGTTGAAATGTATTTCGAAAAAACATTAAAACATTTTAGAATACCAATGACAGTTTGTTCCCTAAAAACTTAAAAAAGTGGAATAAATTAAAAAACTTAATATTCAACGACGGCATATATGTATACAAAGAAAACATTGATTTTCATTAACTAAAAAAACAGATTCAAAAGGTGCTAACAAAACTTGAACTAAAAGCAAGACTTGATAATGGTGTAATCGAATCAGATAAATTAGATGATAAGAAAAAGAAAATATCCCTTAAAGACAAAAATCATTACAACCTTACGACAACTGTCGATTGATAGAAAGATTTTATCAGTCGGAAGATCGAAACACCAAACGCCGTCCTCTCTTTGCTCTGTAGGTAGACACGTAGGGTAAAATACAGCTCATTTTACACAAGAAAGGTAACCGAAAGTTAATGAAACGGGAACCTTTTATTTTATCTTTATTTTTATTTTAGTCGGTTCATTCATAAAGAACTGTAGAAATAGATTTTACTACGCCTGTCTTACTTTTTAAAACATATTTTCATGTAATCATATCATAATTTTCACCTCACTACACGACCTCATTGAGGGGCTTGGAACCAGGGTAGCCAGGGTTCCAAGCCTCCAAGTTGACAAGGCCTAGGTCAACCGCACTGGCCCAAATCAAGTTGGTTGACTGCTCATATATTTTGTATTGTATTGCTTCGCCCTTAAGTGAAAGTTGCATCACGATGTTTTTCTTCACCATAACACCGTAGGATAAATATAAATATGAAATTTGAAAATAGAAAAGCAAACTGGTACATGGCGGGATTTAATACCAGGACATGCAGATTAAAAGTCAAGTGCTTAACCTCTGAGCCATCGGCGTTATATATCACGAAATCTTTGCACGGAAATAAGAAACAACAGCAATCACCTTTATTGGGAAAAGTAGTATTTACGAGTATTGGTTAAATAAATCTTCCAGTGCTGAATACTAATCACGCAAAATCCTTTTATTTTATTACTAACCATTTAATTGAAGACAGTAAGTACAGACGGGGTTGAAAATACTTAGTAAGTATTCAAATTCATTCCTTTCTCAACAGAATACTGCATTAAAATTATACTTAATTGCTAACAAAGATTAACTCACACACATACACATACACCTATAATTTATTTTCCAAAGAAAGTAGACTCTTAACAATAAAATATTTCACAGTCATCCACATTACAATTGGGCATGTTATAATTTCAATGGAGTGTTAATATGTTAACGCTGTCGCTGGTTTTAATAATGACATGAAATCTTGATATTGCGATCTTAATTTTAAGATCAAAAGAACTTACAGTGAATAAAGTTTTAATTTGATATGAGTTAAAAATAAATATTGGTGTAACATTTATAATGAATGGTGTGGCTACACTGAGTGGAATCTTCACAACGTTTCGCTGGCTCTTAATGTATGATTACTGGATCCTCCCACCGTGTCCGGTGCTACCATTGGCTCCCCCCAGTGGGACGCCGCCTCCGCTACTGCACACCGTCTACTTCAAAACAACTCCATCGACTCAATAAACAAGTCTTGATGTCCATTGTCTCCGCACCATTATACCGACACATCAACATGTACAATAGCCGTCATAGATCTGTTAGAAATAAACGACAAAAAACTGATCAGCCGATTGCAACTTATGACTCCCGATCCTCGAGACAACTTTACCATTCTTTTCTAGATATCTTTACGACGTTAACGGGCCGACATATGCCTCATTCAATTATGAGTTGGCTTAGACCGGAGTACCCATCTCGTAACGATTTCGACGGAGCTTACGAGGCATGTCGTATGGTATTGGATATAGTATGGAATCTGCCGCGGCGCTTGAGTCTCGTTATAACTGACAATGGTTGCATGAAGGTTGCCTGGCCGGTCGGCGTGGAGGCGCGAGCGTGAAACGAGGCGCCGGCGACAGAGAGGGCGCGGCGGGGCCGGGGAGGACGAGGGCGGCGGGGCCCAGCGCCTCCGCGGGAATAAAACCACCGCACTTTGCTAACGCCCGCGCTTCTCCCGATAGCAAAAAGTCGAAGACGGAACGAAGCGACAACCACAGAGGCTCGCCTCTACGCTGCATCGGATAAAATCGACATAGAATTAAAGAGAAATACAAAAATCACTCATTGTTCTCATAAAATGAATGTGCCGGGAGTTGAATGTGAGGCTTTTTGTGAAAATATTCTCATACTTTTAAATGGGGTCTCGTGTGGCGCCTCCTAATGATTCGTCCTTTTTGCGTCCGACGGCCGGCGCGCAACGCGCGGCGCTTCACCACTCTAGCCTTTCGGTGTGTCCGCGCATGTCACTTCCAACTTTTTCTCCAACTGTTTTGGATGTAAATTAAACAGTTTAGACGGCATTGTTTCACGTCGCGGCATCCACGCTAAAAGGATAATTTTCATTATCCTCTTTTTAGATTTTACTTTATCCCCCCTTTGATATAATTTTATGGACAAGTCTGAATACGCAGTAAAATAATTAATATTTGCATGTTTTTAACAGTGTTAGGAGAAACATAGTATTACAAAAAATATGCGGAAGTCGCCATCCTGTTTTAAATACAGTGTCCTCACATGGCTGTTAAAATGCAATAATCGACTGACACAGACAGCAGGATTATTGGACAGGAATTCATTTAGTTTACTCAGTAGTAGTTTATTTAACCATATTATATATGTATGTTGTATCTACAGCCGTGAGCAAAAATAAAGGATCGGTTAAGAAAGAAAGTTAAGAAAGTAAAGTAATAATATATTTTAAGTACTGGCAACACTAAGTACTAAAATCTAAATAAAAATAAAATTGAATGAAAAATACTGCATTATCCAAGTTTACGTGTTATCCTTTTTCTTTTAAGTTTATGTTTTTTAATGAAATATAAATTAATTAATACACATATTTTATTTTGTTTTAAGGATATTTAATTGTCTATCATGCATAATTATTTCAGTTATCTAGCGTCTTTATCTTCCAAGATATTCAAACTTTCTTAACCGACCCTTTATTTTTGCTCACGGCTGTTTATAGAAACAACATCACATACGTAATGATTTATTTACTTTTACTTTTTAACAGATGTCAAGAATTTAAAAAACAAAGAGGAGCTAAAAAATAAGCGACGCTGTACAATGTCTAAAGTAGTTTCGTAGTATAGTTTTGGTCTTTGAACATATTTTTTACATCAAAACGTACCTTAAAATTTAATTTCAGTAGTAAATTAAATATAAAATTTTCATCAGATCTCAGGGACATTAATATAAATTTATCAATTTACGTTAAAAGTATTTTAGTCAATTAACTAAAAACCAAATCGTGTATTTTATTCACGTCTGCTAAAAGCATTTATAAAGTTTTTAACTTAGGTCTCCGACAGTCACTTGCAATGTTTGAATTTTCTCGGCAAACATTCTCAAAAATGAAAATCAGAGTAAGGCGTACAGAGTAGAAATTATGAGTAAATTGATAGGGTTGCTACAATTTATATTCCTATTCTTTCATTAATTACTAGCTGATGTAAACTTGGATTTGGAAGATTTGGAATAACATGGAATCTTCCACAATCACATGAAGCTCAATGGTGACTGAAATAGTAAGCAGTAAATAGAAGAAAGAAGTACTGAAATATACTTATGTATCTAACTATTAACAATATTTTGTGACGTCTTAATTTCATTTTTATTTATTTAATTCTTTTTGCACAAATACAATAAGTATACTTAAATTAAGCAACTACAAGATTTGCGCAAGGGCGGCCTTATTGCGACAAGAGAAGCTAGACAAAAACACAGGGGTATTTAATACATACATATATAACACAAACAAATTATTTATTCATCATTCGAATTAATTTATAAAACCTTTTCCTGTGTATATATACTTAGCCGGAATACTGATACTCTCCGTCTGCGCGTTCTTTTTGTAAAATAAAAGATTTTTGCTAAAATAAACGTAGCCTAAGTTACATCTTAATACATCAGCTACCCGCCAATAAAAGTCCCGTCAAAATCGGTCCAGCCATTTCAGAGGTTAGCCGGAAAAAACAGACAGACAGACAGAATTGTAAAATAAAATATTTTGATGTATGTATATACTATATAATCATATACATGTTGTTAAACACGGTTATTTCAATATTATAAACAGACACTCCCATTTTATTATATATATAGATAAATTCTAAAGATGTACTTTATTTTTCAAATTATAATTAAAAAAACAATGAATGACATTTTTTTGTGTATCTCAGATACAAAAGTAGCAACCCTGGAAAGCTTGCGGGTAGCGACATCAAATCAAATAGGTGTCGCGGTCACAAACTCTCGCTTGACTATTTATTCTGAGTGCATAAACGTTCATTTGTTTGTGCTCGGAGCGATGGTGGTGCGCGACCTAAAGTCGGAATAAATAATAAAAGAAAAACGAGCTCGTGAATCGTGACACCTACTCCTTCACTAATGGAGCGGCAGGCCAACGTTTGTATTGCGCACTCTAATCAAGATCCTCGTCCTTTCTACTTTTTTGCTAGTCACACGGACGGACATATCTCATTTGTGGAAGTCACTCCCTATTTTCGGAAGTACATTAGAGTCTACGAGTCGTATTGACTCCTGGTACCTCGTTTCGAAACTAATTCCTTTATGGAGGGTAATGGTTGTCTGGCAAAAAGTTTGTTCATTTGGCGCCGGCACGATCTCCGTTTGGTTAAGGGCAAAAGACAAAAATTACATCGCTAGGATACGAAAGCTTTATCAAATTTTCAATGTTTCCTTTGAACGAACACATTTTCCAAATTACTAACAACTGTAGATTTTGTATTATGAAAAGCGATATTAGTGTAAATGAATTTAATCTACATCTACACATATAATAAAATTGGAGTGTCTTCTGTCTGTCTGTTTGTTCCGGCTAATCTTTGAAATAGCTTGACCGATTTTGACGGGATTTTTATAGGTAAGTAGCTGATATAATAAGGAGTAACTTAGGCTACGTTTATTTTCGAAAAAGAACGTGCGGACGGAGTCGCGGGCGACAGCTAGTACTGAATAAAAAGCGTAATTATTTTTTTGTGGCGAACGGTCGTCAATCCTCTATCTATAGTTTAGTTCCCATTATTTCGTGTGGCCGCAAGGAGCAACGGTAGGAGCATTGTTTTATCTTAAATTGATTGAGTTAATCTTAAAGTGGTGCTTTGTCGCATGCCATTAGGGTGCATGCCTTTGTTTGAAGTAGCAGATAGTGGCTAAGGATGTTGATGAACGTGTGTTTCTATTTTTTTTTAAGATAAACATATACGGGATTTTGTCTAGGAACATCTGTAGGAAGTAGTAACTACTTTTCAGCCTCATGGCGATAAAAGACATCGTACTGTTTCTTATTCCTTTCTCTCTTTGCCTTTTTCTTTTTTAATGAAAGATTTAGATAAAGTCTATGAGTTCTTATTTTTTATAATACAAATAAGAACACAATTAATACTTTTACATCTTTTTTTCGAATAAATTATGGAAGTTCAGAATAAAATTGAAATTCTTTGAACCAAAACTTGCGAATAACAGAATTAATTCCACAAACGATGCGATAATTTACATTTCTATTCATAACTACCCCCATTCTCCACCGACATTATATTCGGGTGTCGTTTCCTTCGCGTGACAAGAAAAACTAAGTCGACGCGGAAGTTTGACTTGTTTCACTAATGTCATTCTAGTGTTTTTTTGCTTCACATTTCAAGTTAATTGTCATATTGATTTGTTTTATGATTGTCTATGTAAATTAATTAGAAGTATCTTCAGGGTTATGGCTACCTAGTATCAAATATTCTAATATCTGGAATTTCATTCTGGATTTAGTTTACCTCAAGGAAAGTTTTGATAACAGCGAATAATATAAAAATGTAACCAATATAAGTATGGTATCTGTACCTTTTCTGGTTTCATTACAGAATAACGTACGCTTTTCAGGTTGTCCGTCTATTTGTTCATTCCATCTACATTTAAGTATAGCCGTGAGCAAAAATAAAGGGTCGGTTAAGAAAGTATTGCACTAAGTTCTAAATACTAATTAAAAACAACATTTAATGAAAAATACTGTATTATCCAAGTTTACATAAGATATCCTTTTTCGTTTAAGTTTATGTTTTTTAATAAAATACAAATAAATTAATAGAAATATTTTATTTTATTTTAAGAATATTTAATTGTCTATCATGCACAATTTATTTCAGTTAACTAGCGTCTTTATCTTCCCAAATATTCAATCTTTATTTCTTAACCGACCCTTTATTTTTGCTCATGGCTGTATTTTTTCTGATTTCAGTATGGGGATATTATTAAAAAGCCATCGTATACGTATAATTAAGTTAAAAATGTAAATACCACTAGATAAGAGATGGCGGGTTAAAAGCAACGTCACAAAATCTCGTCTAATTTAAGTCTATACATGTCTAATTAAATAGATAGCAGTGGAGATATTATCCAAGTAATTTTTTTCGGTAGTAAGATAAGACATCTTATCTTAGTATCTACAAAAAAAAATCAAGCAGGGTTATAACAGAGTTCTAGTGGAAAGCTGAAAGTGAATTACAATAAAGTGTAATTAACTTGTACGAGTTCCAGAATCTTAATATCATATAGAATTTTACAAAATTTAAATAAGATCAAGCTTAAAAATACTTGAATATAGATAAAAGGACTAATAAAACAACAGACAACCTTAAAAGCGCACCTTACTGAATATAGTTATTATTTTACTAGTTTCATTTCCGTATTTGCTATTGTCGGTAAGACAAACCTGTTCTTTTAAAAGTATCCAACAGTTCTTAATAATTGTAAGAAGATGTAAGCAAATGATGCCTGGCGGTCCACGACGACGAGGTTTTCGCGAATTTTTCTACCTCGCACAGCCACGTTGTGGAATACTCTGTCCTCAGCGGTATATTTTTTTATAACACAAGGTGGAGCAAGCGGTCACCTAAAAGCACTAAAATAGCGAAGTGACCGTTGCCCATAGACATCCGCAATTGCAGATGCGTTGTCTACCTATAATCGACGGTGGAGGAGAGACACTGAAAAATAATATTTCCTCTTCCTATGCGTCCGCTCCTCCGTGAAGTCCACTTCCTCTTCCCCTGCTGCTCTCATAAGAAAGGGGCGGAAAGAGGAAGAGGACTAGTATTAGGCCTCCGGCGCCACACTCATCAGACGAAACGCGGAATAACGTCCACTTCACGCCTGTCTTCTGTGTGGTCGTGGTATTGCACCGGGCGAGCCGGACCATTCTTGCGAAGATGTTAAAGCGGGCTCTACCACTGTTAAGTACATTTTCGAACAGCTACGACTTAGGGGCCTTCAAGAAAAGAGCGTACCTCTCTTAAAGGCCAGCAACGCATCTGCGGTTCCTCTGGCGTTGCAGATGTCTATGGGCGTAGGATCAAATAATTTTAGGCGACCCGCTGCTCGTTTGCCCACTTACCCTACAAAAAAAATATAAAGGTAAGGTAAACACCAGCAACAACAAAAACTGTTGCAAGAATTGGCTCGCCCACCGTAATATCACGACCACAAAAAGACGGACATCAAGAAGAAGAGTCGTTTCGTCTTAAAAGTATGCGTGTCGAATGTATAATTTTTGCCCTCTTTCTTTATACCATTTTCTGATGGAAGTGGATTTGATGGGGGAGGGAACGGATAGGAAAGGGAAATATTTTCTTGTTTTGCGTCTCCTCCTCCGTCAATAAAAACAGGCTACGCATATGCAATTGCTGATGAGTTTGGGCAGCGTTCGCTTCGCTATTTCAGCGAATTAAGATGGCCGCTTACTCGTTTGCCACTCTATATTATAAAAACGGAAACTTAACAAATAATGTCTGCCTGTATAATATTTCATTAATTTACACATTTCTGTTTAATTGAACGTTTACTATAAAATGATTTGAAATTCCATTATATTGCATTTATTTTGGTAACGTTATATTATGTTGCTAAATAATAAAAAAACAGGTTTCGTTTTATTTAATACCTTTGGACAGTACAGTACAACAAAAAAGGGGAGAAAAAATGTTTTTCCATAATTAATTTCTTGAATAATTTCATTTTAGTTATGGTTTGAACTGAAATTCTTATTATAGCTAGCTTACATTAGACTGTAAAATACAAATCGAAAACTTTAAATTCAAAATGTGCTCGAATATTCCCACGTACTTGGGCCATTATAATGTCGAAGATTCTCGCCGAAAGTGGCTGTTAAATTTCTTACTGTTGCCATTTTATTACTGCGAACTTAGTTTAATATGTGAGTAAAAAATATTCACAAAAAATAGGCGCCACCGCCGTGGACCACGACGGCGTAGTTCGGCTACTACTTTCAAATGCACCATTGGAGGTACAAAAAACTGTTTTACTGCGTCGTGACAAGGTCCAATCCGAATCACTAACGCTTGACCATCCTGTCGGCCTTATATTACGGTGTAGCGTATTTTTTACAATAACCTTTTGTAGGTTTGGGTTTTGTGTTAAAATACACACCTAAGTATCATTAGCTATAAACACACTTCTTTGTGTCCACCAATGGAAGAAATAAGAGCAATAAAGTGTGAAGAATGAAACTCGCCGAAGTATGGAGTCGGCTTCTGTTTTGATTTAAGAATTGAAATAAATATCCTTAATTTTAGCTGCATGTATCAGAAAAAAATTTTCTAAATTAACTTTTACTCTACAATACTCTACAAATATAGGTTCATTTGTGCGAGGCTTACACTATCTGAATGAACAACCTTAATATATATATTTTTTAATCCTAACAATAAAACGTAATAAAATTTTAATTACTGACTTCAATGAAGGTACAAATAAAATCAATTAAAAATCAAATTGAAAATTTTCTTATGCATAGTGAGCATTCAAATGCATTAAAAAAAATTAAGGTAGCCGAGCCGATTCTTTATGGTATTGGCTTTTGAATCCTTTGAGGCAGCGCCTACGCAATATTGACTTCGCCCCCTCCATCCCGCGCGCGCCGTCGTCTCCCGCGGACCTCGCCCCGCCGTCGTATGCCCTGGCGCCTTATTATGATACCTTTGTTTTCAAATTTAATTGGCCTCTTAAAGATAACTTATCTTGATAACAAACGACGACCAATAAACCAGAGGTTGGGAACAACTGACTGTATTCCGAGATAAGATTGTGAAGACGGGTGACGTTTAATAGTCGGATGCGCGCTCTCTACTGGAGATGATGCTTACGGTGAGTTTCCACTATCATCACACCTGTATTACAACAATATCGCTTTCCCCGTTATTCTATATGTAAAGACAGAGATAACAACTGGTTTATACAGGTTTCACGAATTACCAACCGTAAATACCTACTGAAATACGACAGAATCTCAGAAAATAAATCACGTCTCGTTATTTATCCATATTTATTCATTTTATAATACAAAATTTAATGGAAAGATACAACAATACTAAAGTTTTACCTACATCTACTATAATCAGTTTTTAAAAAGCATATCACGCGGTATGTACCATTAGTTTTGCGAACTAACGAGTTAAGTTAGGAGCTTGTTAAAACACAGTTTGTTTGCGAGAAGTAACTCAGATACATGCTTTATTTAGAACTAACTTCTTTCATTTCCCTTGTAGTAAACTTTTCTGCTTTAGAAATACTGGCCTCTGCCCTCTGTGAATTAAAAATTAAAATGATTACCTTCCAGAACTTTCCGTGTTTACATTTTATAATCTGAAGCATCGCTGTGTGTACCGCAAAGGACTGGAACAAGTTGCCAGCCTCTGTTTTTCCGTCCAAATACGATGTTGGGACCTTCAAAAGTAGAGTGAAGAGGCACTTACTATGCTAGCGCGTACCATCTTTCGACCAAATCTCCACTAACATCACGACATCACGACAGTTGTCATCTTGGTCAAGCGCTGGCTTATCAAACTTAAAAAAAAACGGATCTTGGTTTGCACAGTTGTCACAACTTATTTTTAGGGCTAGAAAAATCAGCTTCTTTATTGTTTTTATGGGAGCGAATAGATGGAGGAGGGAAGATGAGTGAGGTAATACGACGCTGACCCCATAGTACACCTAGATAACCTGCGCCAAAGGCAGCTTGACATGGAGTCTGCGGGGACGACCGAACCTACCAGAAATCGCCATCTGGTTCTCTAACCCGTGTCGATTTAATTTGATGATGATGTGATATCCTCCCTTAACTAATCAGGCAATGGCGAACCTTGCTATAATATATCTGAGAGAGCGATCGAAGACGAGTTGCAAATCTGAACTAAGTTTTGAAGGTCCAATCACACGGCGCACAGTACAACCGACCTGAGTTTAGATTTTCTAGTTAAACGCATTATAACGTTTCATACATTCTGTGTACTAAGTATCGGGAATTTGTCAATAAAACAAAAAATACAAATTATTCATCTAAATTTATTTTATCGCCTTCAAAGTAGGCCCC
>JAAOEG020000025.1:7815254-7828142 GCA_011763625.2 Papilio bianor | reverse complement strand
GTTCTTAGCGGCTGTGATTTTTGTATCCTATTGCATTCCTGCTTTAAAAAATATTTTTGTGGCGATACAGAACTTATTAAATCCTGTAACGCTTAATTAATACTCTTTTTTATGTCTTTCTCTTTCAAAGAGGTATATTTCCTAGCTAAATTAAGTTAGACATTGACAAGGTTCAGGTCTGGGTTCGCAGTTAATGTGTTAACAGATTCATAGCGTAAATATCGTTATAGCGTTAATGTTGTGTTAATTGTGAAATCTGATCGATATTTTTTTTAAACGAACTGAGCAAATACTATGTGAAAAGGCTTTTTAGAGCAATTATCTTTAATTATTTAAATGGAGAAATATTTTTTTATAACCAATACTGTACTTTAAATGTTAAAGACGAAGTGTGAGCTTAATTAATTTGTGATGGTCGATGGATAACCAATAGAGCTTAACAGAAACACACTAAGATATATTAATCGCATTAATTATAAACGCCTCACTTACTCAATTATCTGGCTATTACGATACTGTACTAACATCAAAAATAAGCTTGCATGTTCGTTATCACATAATTCCAGAACAGCTGAACCGATCATGATAAAATTAGAAACATCTAAATCGTAGCAAATAGGTTAATTTTTTTTAATACAACAGGTATAAAAACGCGACAGCTATCCATAAGTAAGACTAATATGTGTGCATGTAGTCCAAATGCTTTAGAAACAAAAATAGGTTAACGATTTCCAAGATTAAATATATCTCAAAGTGTCCATTCACATCGAGATGCGGTCCTTGATACGTGACACTTTTTTCTCAATTTCTTTAAACGTTTTCACATTTCAAGATATCACCTAAACAATGGCGTTGAACTATTAAATGTCACTTTGGGATAAAAAGTAACATAAGACAATGATATAAAAATAACGTAACTGGATTCTTTTCAAAAGAAAATTAAACAATTCATATATAATGAAATTTAGTAATAGTTATAAAATACATACCGTTTTATTCTTTTTTTGTTGTTTTAACTTTATAATGCTATCCTTGACCACTTATACAAAATGAAAGATCAAAATAAAAAACACAAAAGTTTCAATGAACGACTGTGAATTAATTTAATCGATTGAGTAACCTACTAAAGCAAGAACTAACATAAAAAGAATCTAAATTAAAAGGCATTTATCTTAATAACAACGGTGATATACAAAATGGATCGAAGCGAACAACAGGATTTTTTTTTATAAACCAATAGTCGAATTAATAAATCAAGAGCGGCAAATGAATCACGGCCTATCAGCACAATCTAGCGCAAGGAACGAAGGCACGACAGCAACTGTTAAACAAATTATTTTATTATTGATTTTAATCAGCGCAATTAAGCCGGTGTTAAACCGGAGGAAAAATGTGCAAGATTGAAATAATTCGCATTATTTTTCACTCGCGGAATGGAATGTACGAGGGCAGCTCGGCGTGACGCCTTCTTATCAACGAATCTGTTATATTGTTATGCTTTTTCTTTAGCCGACTGCGTGAAAAGGATTAGACAGGAACAACGGCACTCCAATTATTCGGGGAGCATGTACGCTTTGAATGCGATCGGAGCTCAGCATTCTAGTAAGCTGTAACTAATGCTGTTAGTTCATCAAGCCTAAACGATAGCAGACCGTTCTCGATTTGAGCCTAAACTGGTTATACAAAATGAATCCTAATTTAATAAAAGCTTCGCTTGTCTTCGACAACAGATCATCGTATCAAGTCGCAGTATTAATTTGTCTTTGAATGTTATCATCTTAATATTTTTGATTGCTGACTTTTGGTTGTGAACTACGCCCGGTTCATTTTGTCCAATACGCGTAGGCTTGGACATTCCGATTCGCGGAGTCGCATTCGCTTATCGCTCGGTCTTATCCACATTAGCAAGAAATACCGAATTATTCCGGTAATAGGGGTAGCCTTATCGTAAATTTAATACTTTAATGATGTCTGCTAAAGGGCCGACTTTGATAAAAAAGCTCAACGTTACCTGGCCGCGGCCGGCTTCACCCACGGATACGAACTGGCTAACATGTCAACGATATTTTTTGCCCGGCTGATGTCTTTAACGAAATTCATGTCATTGGGTCCGATTTCTCTAAGATTAACTTTTTTACATTATTTAACAAATAGATCGGGTCCTTATACGCTCGAATATTCAGTTACATGGTTTAACACTTAAAAGGGCTTAACGACGCTAACACATCCTGCGGGTTACGATAAAAAAACGACGACAAAAAGAGAATACTTCTCGTGTTTGTTTTTTAAAAGATGTCTGCGCGAGATAAGGTGCAGCGGCACTTTAATCCTGAGCCGTCCGATATTTGAAAAGGATATGACGACGAGTTTTTTTCCGTGCGTTTTATCTAATAAGCACATATATGTAAGTGCGTAAGCAATAGTTGCGCTGCGCGTTTTGTTCCCCAAGTCGTCGTCTTGATAAATGTGTGAGGCACGCACCCACTAACAGAGTGTCGCCCTTATCGGAAACGTTTTGCTACAAATGTAACGTATGTACTATTTGATAAACCCGTGCATCTAATAATCTATTCCACTTTTAGGTATTTATTGAGATATCATTCATTTATCGCATCTCGTAAACACACCCGTTTTATTGTTGCAGTAGGTTAGTTAGCCGATCAAAGTACTATATTTGTGTCATCTTCGCTTGTTTGTGTTTATTTCTGTGTTATCATTTTGTGGTCGGTATTTTGTAGTCCATTGTTAGATGGAGGAAGCACTTTAAAGTCGGTATATACAAAGAAATATCATTACATTTAAAGAGGTTAGTTTTCAATAGGTACTTTATATTATGATATTCAAGATATATAATAAGTAGTGCTTCAGGTGACCTCTTAGATTCATTGAATGCTCTTATTGTCTCTTAGCCCATCCAGGGTTCTATTTAATTCAACAACTTACTTGCATCGTGACATATTTTAAAGAGCACCAAGTAAAATAAAAACAATAATATGGTTGTCATATCTAACTACTAACGCCACCTATGAGCAAAAAAGTATACTAAACTCTCACTGTAAAATATGTAGTCATTATTAAATACACACAAACAAAAACAATTAATAAAGCAAAGTCACTAAGAACAATGTTAATTACATAGCTAAATAATAAAGTATATACCTAATAGGTTGAGTGGTTTATAGCAGTCCGGCATAGAGTCCGGAAATAGCGCGGCGTCCGCAAACTTTACTGTCTACTCAATGATAACACAAAGCTTACAGTCTCACTGAATAGTTTAAATTCATTTTGTGCTCCAAAGGTCTACATAATGCACTGTCACTTGTTAGAAATGTCTATATTGCTGAGAACACGAAACACCAATTTACATTAAACTCAGAAGCCGTATTTCCCAGCGGGTATTAAATAGGTAATGAAATTAAAGCATCCCCGTCTCCCATTGAATGCTGTTACTTCGGTTTTTAATGATTGTTTAAAAGCCATTAAAGGCAATAAGATAATACTTCGATATAAGTATCTATTTTCGATGATATACCTGAAGGAAACTTTTTAACTTTTAATGGGAAAGAAGTATTGGATTTGTCATTAGCGCTTCTTCCGTACGATTATGATGGATGTGTCTGATTCCAAAGATACTATCTTTCAAACAAACTTCTAAATTTTCTTTCAGAGAGTTATTTATAACTCTTAAAAGTTAGAAAATGAACTACTTGAGTCTTTGCCTTAGCCATTACTGAATAAATGTGATATCACTATTACTAATGATTTTGTAGACATAAAATAAGTATAATATACACGGTAATTATGGTTGTGTCAGTTTTAATTATTGAAAGCGGCGTTGCTTATTTACAGGTCATTAATATAGTTTGAATGAATGAATGAAAATTATATCTACAAACAACACACATTCGCGGCAGCAGTGTTGCGAATGTGTGTTGCAAGGATTAAATAACTATGCAGGGTTTTAATGTAGGTAATGTAGGGACTCGACGTTTAACGGCTTCGGGATTACCTCAATAATTCCCTCGGCACAATAAATGTTTTTAGTTAGGCGAAGCGAGGCGCGGTACAGTAGATCGAAAATTTCTAGTAGCGAGTAACATGGCGCGCTTGTGTGCTTGTTACAGCTGACACCGAAGCCATATCTCTAACGGGCGGGTCACAGCTCGTCGTGACTACACCACACTTACGTACATACCGCACACTATTTACCTTACAAAAGGTTAAAACGTCTCATATTCCAATTATCCAACTATTTACTAAACAAACTCGTTAAACGAAAGCTTTTCAACAGCTATTAGAATTAAACGTCCCATACGTCGTACGGATTAATATATTCCAAAAGATTTATAATCGAAAATAACATATTCCTTCCGGTAATATCCTATAATAACAAGGAAAGAACACAATAGTTTTTATTCTTATTTTCTTTCAACTGCCTGTCACAAAGTTGTATCATAGGCGCTGGACGGACATTTCACGGTTTCTAATCCTATTGAGAACACAATGATTGTTAGTACGCTGAAGACCATTTTTCATTCCAATGACAAATATTTGGAAAGTTATTTATGTACGTATATGAATTCTTGTCGAGCTCAATTAAGAAGGGCATACGTGCCCGGGTCTCGGCTGAAGCTTTGTGTTTAGATATCAGACGGATGTTTATTTTGCGACCGCGAGATCCATTCAGGTAGTCCGGCGAATAGATCTATTCTACCAACAATAGGGCAGCCTTGATCCCTATTGTCGGCGTTCGACAATCCCCAGACTCGCATTATTGCACCGGTGCATAATCTAATTCCTTCATACGCATCTAAAGGGTTTCGGTGCGTGACCGATTTGCGTACGGATCATCAGCACTGACGAGCCGTCGGCTACGCCCATGATCAACCCCTTCACTTCGTTAAAAGCTCATTTATTATTCGTCGCTTTACTGAATCCGTATCACATACTTATACTGCTTTGCTTTGCGATTGTGCGCTGTGCGTTCGGAGGCCTCCTATTTCTTAGATGTCTGCAACTGCGAATGGTTAAACGCGCCATAAAGGCATTTCAAAATTTACAACTTACAGAGCACCATATCGACAGCCTCCAACAGTCCGCCGCCGGCGCAGGCGGGTGTGAGCGGCGGGGGTGGAGGCGGCGCGGGGGGCCCGGCGCGGCCGAGCTCACCCGCCGCCGCCCCTCGATGCTGCGACACCGGCCGCCCTATATTTCAAGACCCTATCACAGGACAGACAGTGTGCTCGTGCCAGTACGAGTTCCTCAACTACCAGCGACTGGCATCAGGCGTGCCGCTGTCGATGTACAGCGCGCCGTACTCGGAGGCCGCCGCCGCCACGGCCGCTACCGCTGCTGGCATGGCCGCCTACTTCCCCGCGCTGTCTGCTGACCAGCCGCCCTTCTACACTAACACTGTAAGTACAATACTTAATTAAATATTACGAATGCTACAACTGTGTTACGCTACGTTCTGAAGTACGGAGAATGTAGTTTGACTTTAATTTTAAAGTGTAAAAAAAAGTTTCCGAAAGGTTTTACGGTAAACAGTAATTACCTAAATTATAGTAATTGTAGTTATATAATACAATATCGATTTTTAAATAGCAGGTCAAGTAAACTGTATAAATAAAATAATTATGAAAACGCCTTAAAGTAAAAACAATTACATACACTCATATCGTTAGACTAGCTGAACAGTCGTTAAACAAAAGCTTACAATAATATAAAGTTGTCATCATAGAATTAATATTAACAATCATACACAATGATTGCATTAACGTCTTAATCGCACAAGTGACAGGCTACTACCTAATTAGATCTATTACAATTAATGTGACACCGGACCAAGACGAGACGGTTATTAAATGGAACGGATTATCAATCCTGAGCCAAGAAGCTTACTGTTTATTTTTTATTTTCATCCAGCCCCATAAAAAGTATTACCTTAAAATAATTAGGAGCCGATGTCAAAATAGTACGCCACAGAGGCAGCTATGAGAATCATTCACAACTTTAAGTAGAGGCAACAATAAGCTTTACTGCACAAAGAATACGTATAAATTAGAATCGTAATCCGATGACGTATGTCCGCCTGTATATCATCTCGAAAAAAGGTTGTTTCCTACCTCGCTCAGCTTAATAACTTAATGCGTTTAACAATTTCTTTCTTAGAGATTAACATTTTTATATATCATGGCCTTTAACAAAGTACAAACAGTTGTTATTCATTTATAATTTACGAGCATCACTTTTGTTATTGCCAATATACATGTAACTGGGGCATAACAATGTATAGCTTCTTTATATTCAATACAATTTATATATACCATTAAAATTGTTATACGAATGCGGTCTAGGCATAAAGTTATAAAACAGAGAGTCGGTATTAGATTGAAAGTTACCGGCGCGCCGCTCCGACCGCGTGTGGGTGACTTTGAATGATAATGATCGTAACAACATAAAAGTAGCCACGTATCGTAATATATGACGTGTAGTAAAACTTTGGAGGAAGGTGTTAAAAGGTGGAGCCGTGAACGTGTCCCGGCAGATGATTCAATCATTCATGTAGATATCATAATATATCATCGGTGGCGAAAGTGTTAAACTGAGCCGTGCCTATCAATGGAGTTTTAGTCCTTCGTTTTTTATTCCCTTAACTTTTTATCTACGACTTATTTCCGACTTAAATCTCAGATTATACTTCATTGTTTTTTTTATTGAATAATATTTAAGTGTTAATATAATTCACAAATTCAATGCTTTTGTTTGTAGCAAATAAAATCCTATAGTAAAAAAAATATTCTTTGAAAACATTTTGTCTGTTAGTTTTGATTCCAATCCGTCCGCACTTCGCACATGTGGCACCATCGCAGGAAATGGACTGTATCGTATTGAAAAAATTATAATTTATAGTTCTAATGAAGCGACCCGAAAATAAATCTCCGTTTCTCTAACGGCTCTTAATAGATTTGTGGTGCGATGTCCGTATATTGTGAAGACGTTAAATACAGCGACATTTTGACAAATTCATGAAGTTTGAAAATTATAATTATTTTATACAAACCGACGGCTATTCATAGTTTGATTCATTTGGATTTGATTTACACTTGCACTTGTTATCTTATTGCATAATATCTAAGATAATTATATGTATATTTTAAAGTGATATATATTAAGATTTATAAACAGATTTCACTCACATTTAATCTCATTAAATTTCACATCATTTTAAAACTGTGATCAAAGACAAACATTTCATAGTCTCTCTCAATTATTATTTCAAATAAATAAAATGCTTACTATATAGGTGATTGTTAACCAACAAGGTTAATTCAAACTTACATCACTATCACGCAGGCATGTTCTCCGCAACACTGATCGGATTAAAAACATGTTCCTATCATAAAAATATTCCTAGCTAATATAATTAATGTATATTGAATTACTGCACGGATCCATTAAACCACCGATGTTGATATGAATAAAGATTATGTAGCTAGTATTTTTCTTCTTATTTTCATACATATTCTTTGGTAATTTGTCAATATCTCA
Organism: Papilio bianor; assembly: GCA_011763625.2. Classification (NCBI taxonomy): domain Eukaryota; kingdom Metazoa; phylum Arthropoda; class Insecta; order Lepidoptera; family Papilionidae; genus Papilio; species Papilio bianor. Next base: position 7,820,591 of record JAAOEG020000025.1, on the reverse strand, counting down.
TTACTTAAGCTTGTATTGGATATAATCGAATAGTATAGTATAATAATTGAACAGTAACTTTGATACAGCTTTTTAATTTTTTGTTCTTTTGGTATCTTTCCATGAAATAACTATAATATTTTTTTAATAGCAGATTTATTACTATATTTGAATGTTTTGTGTAGGTTCTAATATGCCTTATGTCATCAAATTATAACGCCCTTCTTGGAATTAGCCTTACTAAAGCAATATTCAAGCAATATGTCCAAAGTTAGATTCTTGTCAAATGAAGTATGAGAAATAAGAAAGTTTGATAATCGATTAAAAAACATTAAAACGTATGAAACGTATAAAAGGTCCGAGGTTTCATTTCTCTTGTGGGTGCATCTCCGCGGCAAACGGTCAAATATCGTTTTCCCCACACAATAAATTGGAATAACAGATTCGCGTCACAGCTTAGTACGATTATTTGAAGTAACAGAAAACTGGAATTATATCAAAAAGGTCGCTGCAACAAAGAACGACAGCGCGACTGGATTACGCTGTCGTACTTGAGTAAAATTTATTATCGGATTTTCGATTCGGCCACCAATGAAGTTGTTGGGACAACAAAATCTTTTGATAGATTTATCCTGGTTGACCGCTTTAGGAGTCGCCCCTGAGTTATTTTTAATGCACCGCTATAAATTTTTGTGCCATCCGTCGCTGTCGGTCTTTTACGCAATTCCTTATAAAATAATAGTAATAATACGTTTGTATTGCATTCATTATCAGCGCAAGCAGTTAATGTAACGATTGAATTCTTACCTACCGTTCTTGCAATAGCTTCGACTGATTACTATCTAAATAAATTTCTATGTAGAACAAAGAACGACGACAGTACGATAAGATTTATATCTAAGTACTTATTTGTTTGATTATTTTATAAAACACAGAACGAACACACTTCGTACACAATCTATAAACAAATATGTTATAAAGAGCGATAGCAAAAAGCAGTTGTAAAAGCTCCCAACTACACCGGTCTGCATTAATATAATTATGTCGAGACGTATCAATAACAAGAAACTAAAAAACACAGGCATTTGTCCTCAGAAAGATGATTGATGCGTGACTCAGATATCTATAGCCATTAAATAATAATAGTTAAGACGAAAGGATCGGAGCGATCGATCAAGAAATCAATCCGAGTAGAAAGAGCGCGCTCATAATGGATTATTTTAAAGCTACTGGAAATGTGAAGGCAGATTTAATAGACTAATTTAGTGAGATTATTTGCTTTATTCGCTGACAAGTGAACGTCTAATTGAAAAGGGTTATGAGGCACGGTAACGATTTGAATATTAAAGAGAGAGAATGTTTGTTAAAGTCACGATTGTGCCACATACTGCGTTTGACCTCTTGTCATCTAATTAACAGATAATGCACAAGCTGTATACATTATCGTAACCTCACTTTGTCCGTTACTGTTTTGTATTCTTGTATACACAAACTTTTTTATTATATTCAAAGTATTTGAGATAGTCTATATTTCTTCAACAGGCTGCAGGAATCGAGCTGAAGGAAAATTTAGCAGCGAGTGCTGCCAGCTGGCCCTATCCCACAGTTTATCACCCCTACGATGCGGCATTTGCTGGATACCCTTTCAACGGGTGAGTTTTTATTCTCATTTTCAACTACAAAGTGTTTTTAAATATCCGTTACATCAACGACCACAAACAAAAAATAATTCGATTCTAAAACAATAAAAAGTATAATCCAACCTGTTTTTGTCAACATGTGTAGTCGACGGAATTTTATTTACATAAAATTATTTCGGAATTGTTAAATGGGAATAACAGAGCTAAGCGGACGAATGCGGGAATGAAAAGATAGTTGTAAATATTTTACGAGGTGCCGAAGTGCGATTGACAAAAGAGTGTGCGGCGGTGCCATGAATTATTAGCGATACTAATAGCACGCGTACAATAGCGCTGCACTCTCGGATAGCTGTCCACTTTATTCAATATTAACGCTGCTCACAGGGTATTCCCAATCCGTAGCTCCCAATGACAGCGCTCGAGAGTTTAGAGCTTGGCATAATTAATTTTTGGGCGAGTTACTGAAGCGGCAGGTCCGTACGGTATTGGACTCTCGGCGTTTTTAATGGATAAGTCCCGACGCCGGCAATATCGACGTTCGTTTCAAACGTGCAAATCTACAAAAGAAGTAAAAACATTTTACAATGCCCGTGGAGTGCAGTCCATCAACTGCGCACCAAGCGTTAAGGAAGACGGACATGTCCCTATAACGGACCGAATTATGCAACGTCGCAGCTGCTACGTAGAATTTGTTAATAATAAAGTTCAATTTAAATAGTTGAATTCATTATTGCATAAAGACGTTCTTGAAGGCAAAGTATACCTACATTATCAACATTCACACACATGTAGGTAGATTTGATATAGACAACACTCTTATGTAAGGCGATAGCGGTAAATTATAAAGGTTACAGAACATGAGTTTATTAGATATGAATATTGTATCAGATTATCGTCACTGTATCGGTGTTTGTCGGCAAAACGAACATGTCGCTAACATGGCGTCCACGCCTAATGCGCAATCACTATCGATCAACATTTTCGAAACATTATCTTCTCAACCCGAACTTGTCTCAAATAAATACTATATTAATAATACTCCTGCGCATGTATTAAAAGAATTGTCTGACTTATATTATAAATAACATATATATTTTTTAAAATAAATTAATCATAAAATTAAATTTATTCAAAGCTTACTAATACGCCGGACATTTCAATGGTAAGCATTTTATTAAATTTCTATCCATGGTTAATAATTATTGAAGATGGCAAATGGGTAGATTATTACGAATAAAATTCGAGAACCTGAATATAATTAAAATAGCCGACACAATTCAGAGCTTAAACTTCTCTGTGATTGAAATTTACGTTAAACAAATATAAGTTAAATGAAACAAAAAAGAAAAAGAGATACACTTTCCTTACTTAAAATACTTTATTTGTGATTATCTATTTTTATTTAATTTACCGTCATACGGTAGTTATCAAATTGATAATTTTCATAAAGCTAAACTAAACTAATACCAGTGAACAACTGTTTATGTTATCTACATTTATTAATTATAAAAAAAACTCATTACTATTTAAACCCAAAATACACGAGTTAAAAAAAATAGTCTATACACTAAATAACTTTATTTTTAAATACATTTTAAACTTTAATTTAGGATTTTTATACGATTCGGATGTTTCAATCCCATAATAACTTTCAATAATGTAATTTAATAATTAGCAACTTAACCATAAAATACTAATACTGTATTTCATTTACATTTTAGATTAATATATGTTAACCCTTTTATTGCTCATATTAGACGTCAACAGAATAAGGAATTGGGTGGACTGTAAGATTTATAACAAGCATAAAAAAATATTGTAGAAAGCAGAAAGGTATCGGAGCTGTAATCGAAGTAGAAGAGAACGGCATTTCGGCAACACATCTGTGGTTCCCCTGGTGTCGTAAATGTCATTGATCGGTGTTTTTGTCGTTTGCACCCTTTCTTATATAAAAAAGAGAATTATAGCAAATTATAAGTCATTATAATCATCATTAGTCGCTCACTGTACGTCCCCACTGAAGGTCTCAGAGCCTACCCTAAATTAGGAGTGAATAGGCCTTCAACCACGCTGGCACAATGCGGACTGACTTCACACTTATCTTTAAATTTCTTCTCCGACATGTGCAGGATGCATCACAATGTTTATCTTCACCTTCACATGTGGGATCGTGGTCAAGCGCTGGCTTATCAAACGTAAAAAAAAGAATGTATGTACATATCGGTTCCACAATTTTCCTCACTCGTTAATGTTGGTGGTTCCAACAAACATAAATCATGATTATTAAATATGATCATCCGTTGCATTCTAAAATAAGCAGAATATAAGAAAACACATTTAGCAAGCAATTTTGTTGATGCATATTGTAGGGTAAAACTTACTGTTTTGTAAAAACTGTCGTCCTCGACATCCGTCGTCATCGATCACCGGCGGCAGACAAAGAGTTAAACCATGTTTTTCACTGACCAGTGCCTAACTGTATTTTGGTGTAGCGCCTTTAGTGCAAAAATAAGAAATCATAAAATTTTCAAAACTTTCTCAATATTTTAAAGTTATTTATTCATAATAAACTATCAAATAAATTACCAAGTTTAGATGGTTGGATGTTTGTTAGAGTTTGTCGCCTAAACAGCTGAACGAATCTCGATAAAATTTGGCTTAGATGTAGAGGATAGTCTTTAAGAACACATAGGCATACTTTTGATCCCGGAAATAGTTACGGTTCCCTTTACTTTACGTTTTTTATTTACATATTTACTCGATAAGTCCGTAACGGTTTATCATGTCTTATTGAGATTTTGTACTAATTTAGAACAAAATCCGCAATAACAAATAGGATACTATAGCTTTTATTTTAATTCCGCCAGGACGGAATCGCGGGCGGCTGCTAGTATTTTTATAATTATTAATGGAAACGGTAGTAATGCAAGCTATGAGTATAAGCGGTACATTGTTATTGTGCTTTTAAAGAAATGTTTACGACGTGGAAGCGAAAAAAAACGGTCTAGCACTTACAATATCATGACCAAAGCGTCTCAATACATGCGAGCGGACTAAACAATAACATGTTTTTGTAACCTTTTTTATTAATATCCGTCATTAGTTACTCTATGTTGAACTGAGGCACTTTTTTTTGAGCTGAAATAAAAATGGGGGAAAAAGCACTAAAATTAACCATAGTTGAACTACGTGAATGGAAAATCTACACGCCGTCACACCCACGTTCACACGTCGGGGTTTTTTCCAAACGCTAACGTTATTTTACACTTATAACGATTTTCGCTTCAATTATTATTGGGTTACACGATTTTTCTGTATTGTCATGTTATCTTTTGTTAATTCAAACTAAAACATGATTAACAGCGGTAATGTTCACGCGTCGTCGGTTCCTACACGCGATTAAAGAAACGCTAATTGACTATTGCGGATCAACATATCGTAATGCTCTTAATTAGTGCCAATGCAGACATTACCTTGTTATTTATAATCAATTAAAATCTTACTACATAGTCTGCCTTGGTTTACGTTGTACCGAAATATAAACAAGTCTTCAAGACTGACAACAGATTGATTTTACGTAAATAACATTAATATACACCGACTAGAAGAACTGGACGCAAATCGACTCTCGTATCGACTTAAGCATAACTTAATATACGATACAGGCCAATTGTACTTTGCGCCGTACGACCGGGCCTTCAAAATTAAGTAACAAATC
>JAAOEG020000025.1:7764856-7792064 GCA_011763625.2 Papilio bianor | reverse complement strand
TTGAAAAATAAGGAATTATCATTATTATTTATATTCATTTTTTTATACATTCTACAAAGAAAAAAAACATATTATATACAAAATAGTACTCCACCGGCTGCGGGATCCCAATAACTAACTAGCGGTCAGGGCTCCAGAGAAAGGAACCTCCTCACGATGCGCACGGTTTCTAAAATTACTACCTTTTGTATCGGGCCCTAATCCAACTGTTTAGCGAGAGCTTCTTAAAACGTTGGTCGAAACTTTTCGCCATCAGTCCATTCACCGAAACATTATTATTATTATTCTCATAGATTGACCGAATTTTTGTTTTCTACAACTCTATGTTTTTTTATCATGTTTGTCTCACCTACCTACTTTATCATGTGTTCTTTTACTAAGTCTATCTTTCTCTTCTTTGTCCTACCCCTGTCTTGTGTTCACATTCATGTTTAAAATTGTACTTATTACATATTTTTTCATTAAGAAATTGTCAAAAATAACTTTAGAATTGCAATAGGATATGCATTCCCTTAACAGAAACAAGTTGCAAATACTTGCAGCACTGCTGGACGTTAATTACGACAGCTTTGGACGTATTCAACCTCTCCCACTTGTGTACGGTCAAATAAATCAATCAAAGCCTAGCCGGTATATCCAGCTCATCACAAACAGCTAATTAGACATCAAAGAAACCTTAGCCGCAAACTTCATATAATGGGAATGCACAAAATTTTCATCGCCGTAATTGGGCCAAAGACTAACAAATACACATAAATCATTGACAGTGATCGCTTTGATGTGACCGTGTCCGGTGTGAGGTCAGCACACCGGCCAGTGATATGTCGTACATTTATTATTTGCTCACGTATACTAGATGAAAGGCGACTACAATATAAATAAACAAATCGTGTGAAGCGCAACCTGAGACAGCGTTGAAAGGACGCTCGATGGAATTATATTGGAATTCATGAGAACTACTCAATTACTTTCATCCGTCCTGTTATAACATAGTTACGTCGGCCAATGAGTGATTTGTCGGTATCATCGGCCGTGGCCACTTTATAGTCGATATTCATTCTTAAAGTCACCTTGTGTCCACGGCTGAATAAACTGTATGGTATAATTGTAGAACAAAATTAGATCGTTCTTGGCAAAAGAATTCAGATGGAAACAAAACAAATATCATTCTATCAGTATAATATATCAAAGCAACGGATTTTCAACTTATTTTTGTAAGAGAACAGGCCAAACGTCAACATCTGTTGCACGAATTGGCTGGCTCGCCTACCACAATACAGCGAACACACAGAAGACGGGCGTGCAGTGAAGCAATGCCGCTATTCGTCAGATGATTGTGCCTCCCGAAAGCCTCATATTGGTTTTCTTCCCATTCCCAATCTTTTCTTGTAAGGAAAGGATGGGAAGGGGAGCTGAATTAGACGGAGGAGGGGATGCATAGGAAGAGGAAATATTATCTTTCAGTGCGTCACCTCCTCCGTCGATTAAATGTAGGCAACGCATCAGCAATTGCGGATATCTATAGGCAGCGGTTACTTCGCTATTTCAGCGATTTCATGTTGCCGCTTGCTCTTTTGCCACATTGTTTTAGAGGAACTGCCAATTTGTTGCCGGCCTTTGAGAAAGAGATATGCTTAATTTTTGAAGCATTCTCAGTCGTGATTTTTTCGAAATAACGCCGAAGAAAGACTACTTGACATCACGACTGTACAGGGTAGGAAATTCTATTTTCTGGTCGAAAGTTTCGCAGGAATTGCAGTTGCAGAATCCATCACACCCGTAATTAATGGACGTAATTTTTATTAGAACATCTAAACATAGTAGTTATCTGTATAGACTAAAGTATTCTTAGATTGGTCGGTATTAAAGCACCTTATGATGTCATCAATTCATTTGTTCTATGATAAATGTGTTATGTCTATTACCTCTTAAGTTTAGTAACAAATGATAATTTTGTTTATGGATACATCCGATATCTGTATACATTGCAACATTCTAATAAAACAATGTTTATAATTTTAATAAACATCCTAACACGTGTGTCAAAATATAAAAACAAATTACATTGAAATTAAGCAGAGTTCATTGTGCACATATTTTTAAAGTATAAAGAAAGAAGAAATACACGAAATCTTTTTCGATCGTATGTTCAACTCTTTCTTAACACAATCGAATTAGCCTTGGAAGCCTTTACATACTTTAGTTACATCTTGTAACCATAATGTTTCTTTGTCGTTTAAGAATTTCAGAAATTTACTAAAGGATTGCAGAATACGATGAAAAGGTCGAGATTGTACGCCATTGTACCCGCAGATCTTTATTACTTACATAGCAGTTTATAACATCGACTATTGCCACTTTAAAATACTTTAAAAATTCACAAAGAATAATTTAAAAAAAATCAATAAAACAAGCTTCTTGATGAACGTGTCGATGTTTATTATTTGTATACATATCCGTTATCAACCAATGACATTGTTATAAAATAAACCTTCGACTGCAGTATGGGCAATCAAGATTTTTAGGCGATGACTCAGTCGGAGGTACTCAAATACACATTTCAATTACAAACCCTCGGTCGGCAATTACGCGTCATTGTCACCTCGAGACGTTCACATTGTTGCATCTTCCCAATCTATAACGCCGTTCACACCTCATAATAAAGCTATCGAAACGCTTCATGTATTAAAAAGCAAATTCTAACGTCGCATCGCACTAAGTGACTTGAGGATTTCATTCAACAGCCGTGAGAGCGATATACGCTGACCGACACCGAAAAGGAAATAACTCCAAGTTATTTTTACAAAGCCTTTCTGAGCAACGTGTTGTGTAAATAGTCCAACATGTTTCTATAACAAAGAAATCTTAATAGCCGATGACGGGCAAAAGTCAATATTACAATGAAATAGTTGATTGCTTATAATTTCGTATGCACAGACATCGGCATGTAAACTCCAGCTTTGTCATCCAACATCACGTCTCACGAAGGCTCTCGAAAATTTGTAACTTATGTTTCTGTTTATAAGATTAGCATAAAACATTGTTATCTATTGCATACCTGGTTACTAAAGCGTTGTACGAAAGTCCGCGATACAGTCTCCTCGTGCGACAGATTGCACACACAAATTGCAGCTTTCATCTTATTGATTTACAGATGATTTTTCAATCAGCAGACGTGGAGAATCCTTGAGGATGGAATTCCGATTTCGTAGCGGCGACTGCTATGCCATCTAAAATATTGGACATCTCCATCTTGGTTGCTGTTTTGCTCTTGCTTTGGAGACAAACAATGAGTCGGGCCGTCAGGGAATGTGTGCATATTTTAAAATACATTAAACTGTTCTCCCACGTGGTTATTATAATATTTTGATCAAATTTAAGTAGATTGTAAGAGTTTAAATGTATATTAAATAAAAAACAAAACGAGCAATAAAATAATCTAACTAGAAATTTCGAATGCTGGTATATCTGTACACGTGACTGTAAAACAATTACAAAAAATATTATTAATTGGATTCCATATTTAAAATTAATAAAAGCATGTCTCTTGTTTAGATAACATCGAATCTTTAGACCGAAATTTGATGACAATAGATAAATAAATTAGGGACGAAATTCATATAAACATTCGATATAAATTCGCGTTTTGTTAGCGTCCGAATCGTGATCGGTTAAGGTTGGCAAAACAATGTACCAAGGATGAATTGCTAGTTTAATTTTTAACTTTTAACACTTCTCGTAGTAAATGAATTTGTAAACTTTATACGCTTACAATAAGATCTAGATACTCTTTTAGGTAGTAAAAATTAAATTTAGCTGTATAAATATGATTGCCAATTCTCAATTCAATTCTCATTTGCAATTGACTTGTTTTAGAATCTACAAACGTTTTATAAAGGCATTTGATGTTTGTACATCCTTATCATCAGTGTACTTTTACGTCCCCACTGGAGCCCACCGGGGCTCGGAGCCTACCCCAAGTTAGGGGTGACTAGGCCTTTGTCAACATCCTTATATTCCTTATAAAATAATAAACTAATTTCGTATATTCAGAAAAGGTAAGTAAAGTAATCAGTGTTAGAAAAAACAGGATTAAACTGTAATAGAAATAATGATTACCAGAAAAGAATATAAAATTACAACCCTACGTCTGAGGTAAGCTCCCACCCAATTCTACGGGGCATCTGAATGATGGCTTGTATTATTTTTTGTGGGCATACCATGTCATCGGAACGATTGTGGTCGATTCCCTATGATTTATCGTTGTCCATATTACAAATACGACACAACATTATGCGATTCTTTATTTCTTCTTTAAACCATATTAGTATTCCGTCAACAATCCTGCCCAGAGTTTGTTTTGTAATACCGACTAAATGTTATTTTGTTGGAATTTCAAATAAACAATTGTTGGACATTTTTTTGTTATATTCATTTGTAATATAATTAATGCGGGACTTCAATCAGCACTGATGATGTTCCCAATGGCTGATTCAGCCGCTCATGAATTAAAACTACCGTATTATGTTTTCTTCACGATCAGGCTTCAGATACGTCTCAATTTGTACATAAAACATTAAAACAATTAGAAGGCGATCGCTTAATTCATTCACTTCATTCATGCTTCTTTGGCACATTTTTTATTCCTTAAACATTTTACTATCAGCAAAATAATAGATATGGACTCCTTTCTATGATAGCCAGTAACATATATATAACAATCAACTTTCTACATTATAATCCAGTTTTTTACAACAATGTTCACTTAAAATAATACATAAGTTTGTATATTGAACGTTTATCTATTATATTGTATTGTTCCTTAATAAAGTGCAGGCGTATAGTCACATTATGGCTCGGTCCGGCGGTGTGGGAATCCTCATAAGTGTCTGTGACAAATCTCTTTCAGCACGCATGGATATTAATTGAGTCTTCGTGTGGTCAAGCGGTAATTGTCCTCAGTCTTACTGAACTGTGCACTCTTTTATATCTGTATATAATATGATGATAATATTTTACTTTATGAGTCGTAAACGAATCGTTTAAATATGGCTCTTCTATTTAATTGTATTTTTTTATAGTAATAATATTTAGAATGTTTCGGTACCTGCTGTCGCACGCGACTCCATCCGCACGTTCTTTTTCTAAAATATTTATTTTTTCTGTAATAAACGTAGCCTAAGTTACTCTTTATTACATCAAATACCTGCCAATAAAAGTCCGGTCAAAATCGGTCTACCCATTTCAGAGATTAGCAGGAACAAACAGACAGACAGACAAAAATTGTTAAAAATGCTGTTACAATACACCAAGTATGTACCGTATACATTTTCATATACATGTAGTAAAAAACGGTTATTTCAATATTACAGACACTCCGATTTTGTTATATGTACAAACATCGTATATTTATGTACGTTTCATAAAGAAGTGCTATGAAGTTCGTAATTTTGCAATATTTTATTGTGGTTCTAATCTGAAGATTTGATAAGATACTCCTTGCCTTTTGTTTAAGATGCAGGGTATTGTGAGATTATTACTTATTAAAACCTTTTTGGTAATCCAATTTATTCGTTAGTAATTAATTAAAGAAAATAAGTAATACTGACTAGATTTCGCCCGCGACTCTATCCACGCGTTAATATTAAAACTAAATAAGAAGCCTATCTGCTTTTTATACCATGTTCTTTATGTACTTCTATGCCAAATTCCAACCAGATCCGTTAATCAGTTCTGGAGATATCTTCTAATAAATATCCATCCATACAAACTTTCGCATTTATATTAGTAATACGCTAGTCATTATCAGCCTGCTTTTGTGCGAGAGTGGGCACAGTATGCATTACTTTTCCTCACATCTTTATCAACCGTCATATCAGAATTCACTACGAAGAAAGTATGGTTGGATTAAGAAGGGCCTTACGCATATCCTCTTTCACTCAACTACCCTTACTTTCGGTCTTCCTCTACCTTTGTAATACGCTATTTATTAAAAATAAAGTATGAGCGATTACCTAACATTAGAGAAAATTGTACAATCAACAATTTATTTGCTAATGACAACTGGAATTAAACTTATGTACTTGGAACTTAATACATCGAGGCAGTAATAAAAACTAAAGAAAGAAAAAACTCACTAATGAAACCTTAAGTATTTGTAGTCTGTTAATTAGAAACGTATTTAACACCGAATGGTTGCATTGTTAAAATATTTCAACAGTTCTTATATTTGATAATCTTCCTAGAACAGAATTTAAAACACTCGTGAGCAAAAATAAAGGGTCGCTTAAGAAATTTTGAATAACTCGAAAATAAAAACGCTATCTAACTGAAATAAATTGTATTTGATAGTCAATTTAATAAATGTTTTATTTTATTTTAAAGATATTTAATTTTATATCAAGCACAATTTACTTCAGTTAGCTAACGTCTTTATCTTTCGAGATATTCAAACTTTCTTAACGGACCCTTTATTTTTGCTCACGGCTGTAGTAAATTTAACAACGCGTGTAAATATTTTCCCACAATACCTACAATAGTAGAATATCTAACAAAGAAAACTATAATTAATTTGTATACAGATAGTGTATACAATACACGGTTAGAATAGTATACATGTATACATATGACTTGCTTTGGCTTTGGCATGCGAGGTCCCATTAAAATAACTTTTGTCCTATTAATGGCATTAGTAAAGAGTTTAATGCTTTATTTTACAGCCTACTTAAATCCATTAAGCGGTTGAGTATTAAAGAATTTAACTTCAATATAAGCAACGAATTTCATATAATAGTATGTTAATGTATGATTATCAGGTTAAATAAACAGAACAATAATAAAGTATAATAATTATGCTAAATCGCTAAACTGGTCTGACTAGAACCAGAGCGTGAAGTCTAATTCCCGTGCACAGAGCTCCGTTGCGGTATTCTATTCATATAACAAAATACCCGTCATTGTCATTTCTTAACCTATAACTCTACATATTTTAATTTTAAGAATTAAATATACATTCACAAGTAGTATCAGAACACAATAATCAAGAAATAATTTTTATCTCTACTATGAAATATTTCATCTTTCATGGGAATGAAATCAATGATGACAACAAAATAAAAACGGCTAACTCACGTATATTTAATCCGGTTTCGACACCGACTAGTTTCGAGCCCATCGGGGGCTCTTCTTCAGGGTGAGTGGGACTGGTATCACTTCGCGATCGCATCACAACTAACATTTCTAAAAAATTTAGAATACTTGCAAGTGGTAAACTCGAGACAGCAAGATGTGTGAAATATCCATATCATACTGTATGCTTTTTATAGTATAAGGAACAAACGAGCAAGCGGCCACCTGGTTTCGCTAAAATAGCAAAGCGACCGCTGCCTATAGACATTAGCAATTCTAGATATATTGCCTTCATGTAATCGACGGGAGAGGAGACGCACAGAATATATCCCCTTCCTATGAGACTCTACCTCTGCCAAAACCATTTCCCCTCCACTTATAAGAAAAGGGTGGGAAGGGAAAGAGAAAAACGGAACTGCTTCCACTTGACGCCTGTCTTCTGTGTGGTCGTGTTATTGCACCGGGTGAGCCGACCTATTCGTGCGAAGATGTTAAAACGGGTTCTACCACTGTTAAATGTATATGTTTCAACAATTAAAAAAAAGGAATTAATCTTAAAGAGCACATTCTCAATAATTCTACAGATGTTAATGTGATAAAAATGAATCTGGTTAATGTCATTTATTAACATTTATTGGTGTATGTTTAATTATATCCTATAAAAAGAAAAATGTACACCACAATGATTATGCAAACAGCACAAAAGATACCTATTCGAGTTAGCATAAAGCCTCTTTGCACGATTTCAATAAAACCATATGAACAAACATACTTTCGACCAATGAAAACGCACCGTTATATGAAAGTGACCCTAAATCGCCGCATCCTCGGACCAGATAACTCTTAATTTACATATTAACGAGAAACTTTGCATCCGCAATACCGAAAAATTGCGGAGCCTCGGTGTGACCGGACAGGTGGCAGGAGCTAATCTCTTACGCTAGTTATACACGAGGGAAGAACAGTAGACAGAGCAGTTCTGATATTGTTTGAACGAGAACGGCGACGAGGAAAACGCACCAGGGGGAGCATAAATAGGGAAAATGTCCTATTTCAGTTCGCCCTCTCCTCTGTACTTTAAAGATAGTTCGGCACATTCGGTTGTCTATGAACAGCAGTCAAAGTGACTTCGCGAATTTAGGTGATATTTTGCCACCTTATACTATAAAAAGGCTAGGACAAAACAGAACTTTTTGACGGTTAAGAACGTCCAGACAATAGTAGTACTGGACGGTCTACTGTTCTGCAACACTGTTCTACTCGTGCGAAACTGGCATTGCCGGTTTCTATATTCATTGAGTTCGTTTGTTGTTTTGTTATGAATCTAATTTAATTATTATTTCGAAGTTATTATTTAAGCACAGATTTATGCAACAGTTGATTTCCATTAGTTGGACTTGTGCATGTTAAGCTTCATATACGAGTAGTTACAAATATACAGTAGAAACATTAAATAAACATCACCGTAAAATCTATTTTGTTAAATCATTACATAGTATTAAACAAAGTCGCTTTCTCAGTCCCTATATCCTTATGTATGCTTAAATCTTTAAAAGTACGCAACGGATTTTGATGCGGTTTTTTTAATAGATAGAGTGATTGAAGAGGAAGGTTTATATGTATAATAACATCCATTAAATAGTGGAGAAATACTGTTATTTTTGAGGTTTCTAATGTGATGTCTTAAATAATTACATTTTTTCCGCTTTCATTGCAACAAACGCAGGCTGAACCCTACGAGATTTATAAGATTTATACCCGTGCGAAGCCAGAGCGGGCCGCTTGTTTAAATATAAGATCTGAATCAAAACGCATACGTTTTTTATCACATCATATTTATAAGAACACTAGAATGAGCAAAATAGAAAGTATGGTTAAGAATTAGTGTGACACATTGGAGACAAAAAGACATACAGAATTTGATTGTCTTATCTCAAACACCAAATTTTAGTCCCTTTCCTATCCTTAACTAATAAGGACAGAACGGGAAGGGAAAGTGGATTTGACGCCGAAAGGATCGTATTAAGAAGTATTATCTTTCTGTGTGTCCCTTTCTTTGACTATGGCCTAGACACCCCTAACTTGGGGTAGGCTCCGAGCCCGTCAGTGGGGACGTATAGCGTGCTGATGGTGTGGTGTGTCCCTCTCTCTCGTTAGGCAATTCATCTGCGGCGAAATCATTAAGTCTCTTGATCGTTTGCCACCTTATAATTTAAAAATAAACATCGAAAGCTTCGATAATAAAAGTATTTCGATACATACTTTATCATACTAATATTATAAATGCGAAAGTTTTAATGAATAAATGGATGTTTGTTTGAACGTATCTCCAGAATAAATCAATGGACCTCGACGAAATTTGGCACAGATGTGAAACGCTGTCAGGAAGAACACGTGCGCTACTTAGATCTTACCAATATAAATGCGAAAAATTAGATGGATGGATTGATGGATACATGGATGGTTAGTAGGTACTCGTATATCTAGAACAATTCAATGGACGTCGATGAAATTTGCCACAAATGTTACGCCACCATCAGCTCACTATATGTACGTCTCCACCGAGGGGCTCGGAACCTACCCCAAGTTAGGGGTGACTAGGCCTTAATCAACCGCGCTGGCCCAATGCGGGTTGGTTGATTTCACAAACATCTTTGAATTTCTTCACAGATATGTGCAGGTTGCATCACGATGTTTTCCTTCACCGTAAGAACGTCGGTTAAATGTACATATGAAATTCGAAAATCGAAAACATTGGTACACGGCGGGCTTCGAACCAGGACCTGTAGATTACAAGTCAAGTGCTTGGCCCCTAAGCCACCGACGCTCTTGTGTTACACATAGGATACTAATTGCTTTTTTTTAACTCCACGCGGATGGAGTTGCAGGTGACAGCTAGTTTGTGAATAATAAAAACAGAAAGCTGACTGTACCTACGACACTCAGGGGAAGCACACCAATAGAATGTCATCACACTCATCAAAATCGGTATAATCATACTTCATACATAAAAACCTACATTCTTATTCGTAAAATACATTACCCACCAGAGTCATTCAAGTTAAAAAGAACACAAAATCGATTCAGAATGAATATAAATGAGTTTAAATGTGTCGAAGGTGGAAGGCTAGTGTTGAAATATTCCAGAAATCAGTCACACCGCGGCGCAGTGCGGTTTCGAATATCGTTTCGAGTTATTGGAATTGATGGCTCCGCTCTTGTTGTTCTCGTCTCCCGACTGAATTCGAACCAGCGATTGTTTAACTTATGCTACTTTCACACAGGGTCAGGATATTGAGACAGTGCAGTGCGACAGTGGAGTACTGCAATTATTTGAACGCACTCTTACTACCAAAAATAGTACAACCCTCTATACAAATTCAATTTCGATTGACGACATCGCTAGAAGCAACAAAATGTACCAAAATATATAGGAATAAATACGCAATAAGAACGTGAGATATTGAATTTTATTTATCGTTTCCCTACATTTCTGATTTTTAGATTAGCGATATTGCTAATCGAATATAAAGTATTTGTCTAAGAAGGCTGAGCCCGTAGACAATGTAACATTCTATTAGCGACATCGTTAGCAGAATCGACAAAATGTGTCAAAATATATAAAAAAAAAATTGCATTTGACGGAGCGATTGACATTGTCAGTTCCATACATTTATGAAGGTGCCAATGCTTTTTATCTAGTGGAGCTGTTCTGACTCGTCGTGAGCATTCAAACAACAAAAGTATTCACTATACAGCCCTCGTGTGAAGCTAGCATTACGTACGGCCAATGCTTGGACAATTAAAATTTCCAACTTATATTGTTTCATGTAGGGTTTCGCGCTAACGAACCTCACTTGTTTGTTTTAATGCCTCAATGATTTTTGGTTTCGCTACATAAGTTTCTTCACTATTACAGATTAATTAGTGTAAATCAATGATTGACATAATAAAGGTTGGAAATTAACTATCATTTTGTTATTTATTTTTTCTTATTAGTTATTAAGAAAAAAGCTGTAAAAAGTAAACAAAAAGCTTATATCGCAGACTGTTTGGCGCGGCTTGGACTTTTGTTAGGAACCACGTAAAACTATTTCTACCATATTTAAGACACATCTGTGATAATTTTCCAATAAAAAATCTGAGAAAGAGTAATTTTATTTCATGTTGGAAAAACTTATTGGCTTGAACAAAAAGTTGTATCTTATATCACAATTAGCTGTCGCCCGCGATTCCGTCCGCGCGCTCTTTTTCTAAAATAAAAGATTTTTTTCTAAAATAAACGCCTAAGTTACTCCTTATTACATCAGCTACCTCCCAATAGAAGTCCCGTCAAAATCGGTCCAGCCATTTCAGAGATTAGCCGGATCAAACAGACAGACAAAAATTGTTAAAAACGTTATTTTGGTGTATGTACCGTATATATATTCATATACATGTAGTAAAAAACGGTTATTTCAATATTACAAACAGACACTACAATTTTATTATTTGTATATATACCGCAAGTTTCGTAGAACTGCCAATTTTATAAACGACTTTTATTTATTGGGAGGCGTAATAATTAAATTCAGTAGCGAATTTAAACAACACATTAACGTAATAAATTCTTTAACGTGTGGTTTAAGAACTGCAACTGCATTTAATCTTTGAACGCTGTGACGTCACGTTTTGCGATTTCATTTTATATAAGCCTACAGACCCCGATGACTAGAGACTTTTCGTCGCACGATGCTTTGATCGGGCACTTAATGTGTAAGAGCATGTATGGAAGTACGCACATTACACCGATTTGCCGGCCGGGATCGGCCGACCAAAAAGCTATTGTACTCTACGATTACTCTACGATCTAGTGTACCCACAAGCAACTTAACTATTTAGTAATACCAGTGTACGCACTTTCAGTCCTAAACTAAGGGTGACTAAAAAGTCTCAGGTCTTTATTATTATTTCTGAGATTTATCTATACTAATATTATACAGAGCAAATATTAAAGAATTGAATAGGCGCCAAACTGTTAAGTTGGGACGTGGTCAAGCGCTGGCTTATTCGTCGTAAAAAGAATAAACATTGAGTAACATAGGCTATATTTTATTATAACTAAAGTTTGGTAAAGATCAACAGAGTATTTGAATCTCTTTGCTAAAATTTCTTCGAATTTTCCACATCCTTGCCACCCAGGCGAAGCCGGGGCGGGTCGCTAATATAAAATGAAACGACACTAAACATATTATTATAATGTATGTACTTGAATGTTTCTAATTGAGGCTTGATCAAAGTTATTATTGTAGTTCTTCCATCTCGTATCAGGCTAAAGATAAATCTAATATATAAAATTCTCCTGTCACAGTGTTAGTTACCATACTCCTCCGAAACGGCTTGACCGATTTTTATGAAATTTTATATGCATATTCAGTAGGTCTGAGAATCGGCTACTATCTATTTTTCATACCCCTAAGTGATAAGGGTTATCCACCCCTAACATTTTTTTTAATATTTTTACTAGGTAGCTGATGTAATAAGGAGTAACTAAGGCTACGTTTACTTTAGAAAATGAAGGCGCGGACGGAGTCGCGGGCGATAGCTCGTGAACTATGAAGTAATGTCAAATAAATCAAAAGTAAACCCAATTCGGCGTAAGACAATTTTGAACCGAATACGTGAATTATATTGTTTTGTCTCGCCTAAAGCGGCATTAGCTTAAAGTGAAAAATAAACCAATTTGAACGGTTCACACCAATTACATAAAAACGAAGCGACACGACTTATTTTAGAACTGCATAAAAGACGGACCGAAATATTCCCCCGTAAGTTTAAGAGACTAAAATACGTATAGAGTGGTAACTTCAGGGGACGTGTGGATAGCAATTACGTAAACAAACAGGGAATCCAAATGAGAACTACCACACCATATTAGAAACGGCTCATTAGGTCTTTAAGCTGAGATGACAGTTCTATAAATAACAGCCGCTGTCCTCGGCGCTTATAAAAATTTTTGTTTATTTTAAATAGTTGAGTCGGAACGAAAGTATTCAACGGATAGGTGTTACGGGAATCTTTTTTTTCACGATAAGAAACACAACTGCATACAGGATCCTTTTTTATTCAATAAAGGACACCTCAATCAAATTAAAATCAAGCCGATTTTAATTTGAAACAGTAAGAAAAATATTAAGTTAGCATGAACTCAAAGTATAGGTACCTTACATATTTAAACAACATCAGATTTTAAAATTGATAATACTGCTAACAAACGGTATGTAATTAATAAGTCGTATATAAACAAAATATATGAATGTTTTGTTTATTTTGCATAAAGCAAGGCTTATCGTATCTAAGTTTAATGTTTCCTATCCCAGCAAATATAAGATAAAGCTGCGTATTTTTCTGTAGAATTGCCACTATCGATTGATTAATTATCATTTTATTAAAGAAGTATATATATGACGAACAAAATCGTAGTAAGGCTACAGTAGTTCGGGGTGTGGCTGTGATCGTTTTGAGAACGACGCGCAAACGAGCCTAATGCGTGAAGCGATGACAAATATAATCTTTGGTCTAAGACGACTTGACTTGACACTGTTGTTATTCCAAGAAACTGAGTGATTTATTTTTACTCAAAGAGCTAAATACTCAGGTGAAAGATTTCTCTGTTGTTAGTTCGCCTCGTTATATCTGTCGACGGTGTGGAGGCCATTTTTGAACAATCGCGTCAATGGTACAGAAAAATCTACCGAGCTTATTGCTTTGATATATACCCTCAAAGGCGCATAAACATTATAAATACTGAATGACGTCCACATCAAATAAATAAGATTTCGTTTCATGTCACCGGTCATAATACAGCCGTGAGCAAAAATAAAGGGTCGGTTATGAAAGTTTGAATATCTCGGAAAATAAGGACGCTAGCTTACTGAAAAAAATTGTGCATTTAAATATCCTGAAAATAAAATTAAGTATTTTTATTTCATTAAAAAACATAAAGTTAAACGAAAAAGAATATTATACGTAAACTTGGGTAATACAGTATTTTTCATTAAATTTTATTACTATTTAATATTTATTACTTAGTGTTGTGTCTTACTTAGTACTAAAATTTAAATAATAATAAAATTTAATGAAAAATACTGTATTATCCAAGTTTACGTAAAATATCCTTTTACGTTAAAATTTATGTTTTTTTTAATGATATATAAATAAATTAATGAGAATATTTTATTTTATTATTAGGATATTTAATTGTCTATCATGCATAATTTATTTCTGTTAGCTACCGTCTTTATTTTCTGAGATATTAAAACTTTCCTAAATTTCTTTCTCAACCGACCCTTCATTTTTGCTTACGGCTATATTCCTTTAAATTATAAATGTTAACTGTTAATAATAATTTTATTCAACGAATCAATTTAAAATATAATACAATTTACTTTATAAGTATGTCTATTTTAAGTTTATATGATAATTTTGTAGATAACATTGTACGTTAATTAACTATATTTATTTAAATTTTTTCTCAATTTTAAATCTCATTTTTTCCCAGAAAATTGAAATCATATCTTGACAGATAGGATAGGAAATTAAAGTCAATTTAAAATATATCATACTTTAAAATTTAGACAGACATTTATTATTCCCCGGTAATTACTTTATTTAAAATATATTTTTAATCTTAAACAATTCGATTTTTTCTGTAAAACAAATTACAAAAGCAAATAAGGTTTAGATTAGTCGTAATGATAATTATTAATTTTTGGTACTACTTTTTTGCGATTCGTACAAAGTCGTAAACGTGATTTTGTTATGTAATTATGAAACACCGTTTTTTTTTCTTTATTTCCACTTCAACTTTGCGAATTGTTTGTACAAACGAGATTATTAACTTAGCGGGAACAAATTTATATTTGTATTTTAAAACTACACGTATATTTAATTAGTAATAATTTTAAATAAAGCTACAACCAAGTCTTCATCAATCGTTGCCTCCGACAGATTCTAGGAATCTGTGAAAAGAAAAGATCCCCAACTTAGAATTCCTGGCACGTGGTAGAAAGCAGCCGATCGGTCAGCACATATGACGCAGCAATTGACTGTGGATTGACCACACGCTACGTCTGGATCCTAGTCATTGGGTACATGACTAGGTTAGGCCCTGAAGTGGCTCCCGTTAGGAATAATATGTAATCGTTCTAAACAGACATAGTGGTGTTCATTCTCGGCCAAAATGATGACAATAGGGCTGACATGATTCGAAACCAAACGCAGAGTCCAGGATAGATGAACGGCGCACTGTGGAAGCCATCTGCCCCACTACGGGGACATAGGACATTAGGTCGAGTCATAATAGTGGCTCACATGTTACGTAGTTCAGGTTAATTTTGATCTTTATAGGATTTAATTTGGCATTCAACAATAATTGTTCACTACAAATATACCCACCACAGCGTCACTGCAGTTAAGTGGTCCCTCTTAGTGTAGATTCAGACACTGAGTACAGCAGTTTAATGTTTAAGCTAATTAATTGTCCAACATGGGTAAGATACGAATTAACCTAGTTATAATTGTGTAAAATATACTAACAATATAGCATGTGTGTTTGTGTTGTAAGGCGTCAAGGCCCCATACCGTGCTAGCGGTATTTCATACAAGCTAACAGCCGCAAAGCAATTAATATGACGCTCACTCACTTAGTAGTACACATAAAGAAATCTCTATTTTTATTATAACGATCTTGCTTACATTATACTTCCTTATTATCACGTTTTACACATTATATTTAATATACAGCGCTAATTATGAACTGGGTGCTTCGTTACTATGAGAAAAGATACGCCCGGGAAATATTTGAGAGGAGGTTAATAGCTATTGTCTTTTTTATAGCTAGGGTTCAGTGGATCTGTATTCTGGATAACGTATAAACATTTTTATGTAAGTAATGATAATTGTGATTAAATCTTACTATTATTATAAAACTAAGTTTCCTATGTGTTTTTCCAGACTTTATTATATATTTTATTTTACATATAAACCTTCCTCTTCAATCACTCTATCTATTAAAAAAACGCATCAAAATCCGTTGCGCAGTTTTAAAGATTTAAGCATACATAGGGATATAGAGACACAGAGCGACTTTGTTTTATACTATGTAGTATAATACAAATATTTATATGAATGTATGGATGTATGGTTAAATAGATATCCAGAAAGATTCAACGGATCTCAAAGCAAGAGGCTTAAAAATAGAACATAGTCTAATATAACGCATAGGATAGTTACTGTTTTTTTTTTAATTTCGAGACGGGCACAGGTAAAAGCTAATAATGAAAATTTATTTTTGATTGTCTTTAATCAAAGCATCGTTATTATTATTTGTGATATTTTCGAAACTATAATACGTTTTAATTGATAATTAACTGTTCAAAATTAGTTAAGTCGTAAGGTTATAGGATCGTAAAAAATATTTATATATTAGACAAGGATTAAAATAAATATTATTAACTAACTTACACATTAAGTATGTTGTAAAAAATGTGTTGGTTTTTGTTAATTATAAATAATAAAGATATGGGTTCTTGAAACAGTTGTATATTTATATAAATATAATTGAAATGTTTTGTGCAAATAAAAAAAAATTAAATGCACAAATGCATTTCATTATTTTTGTTGTATTTGTTATTTGCGTTATTTTTATTATTTTTATTACATTAAATGCAAACCAAGGCCTTCTGCAACAAAAACTCTATTGTAATTTAAATAAATAATTAAAATTACACTTCGAAACAAGAATTTTATTTCTGTACCGACATGATTTTAGTTAATAAAAATAACTGACATATTTTAATCGTCGTAATTACATTTTATAGGTCAATTATACTGTGTACAATTAATTGTACGAAACCCTCTAAACAAATAAAGAACACCACATTCGTTGCCTTCGGATCTCAAGTTATTTTAATTAGACGCACTAATTATGCTAAGTAAGTGTGTTTGGACATGTAAGTTTTTGGTTCTAGTTAAATGACGGGTGTAGTTACATATACCATTCAACGGTTTCCACACACACAAAACTTCAACATCGACATACTTTGTCACTTAGCATTTATTACTATGTCTATAAGGGTTAATATTGCGTATTCATCTTAAATACTGTCAACGCGATATACTCAATTAGCAAGCAATATATTGCAGTAGGAACTAGAGCTGTGAAGATTATGACAAAGGTACATTTTAAAATGTTTTGATGCGACAATTGTTAAAAAGCTTATAACTAGATTATAAGACGCTGACGCTCACACTGTTATAAAAACCTATCCAGATAAACTTTTAACTTTTAACAAACTTATTCTGACAATATAAATGACGCCCGTAGCCCAGAGGGATAGGCAGGGACCACGAACCTTCATCCAAACGAGCAACCGGCCACCTAAATTCGCTACAATAGCGAAGTTTTTCCAGACTATCCTCTACATCTATGCCAAATTTCATCGAGATTCGTTTAGCAGTATAGGCTACAAACTCTACCAAACATCCATCCATCCATCTAAACTTTCGCATTTATAATAAAATTTATAAATACTTAAAAAACAATAACGCTTTTGCCTATATAAATAGTACCAATTATACAGCGTGCTAAACATGGACAAACGTTCCTAAATATTATATTTAAGATGTTAAGCTATTCAATTCGATTCACGTTACATGTATTATTAAGCACACATACTTTTAAGTAACGGAAACAACTTCGGACAGTGTGATACAAGCGGTGTCCACTAAATGGACATAATATATTCCCAAAGCCTAAACAATACAAGGTTTATTAAAATGCGTATTTAAACATATCATAAAACGCGACGGAGTTCGTTCACACCGGCTCGGTTTCCACGGTACGCTTTGTGAGACGTTAACCATCGGACGTTTCCTTGACATATTTCATTTTTAATATTTCGAACGTCGACAATTTTTATTTGTCGGTGCAACCCTTTAATGTAAGACCGCGTAAACGAGCGCTTTATGCGCGAATATGTTACCGCCTTTTTTCCGGCTTCTTAAATTTACAAATGGCCGTTTCACAAACTCGCTGACGACATTAACAGACTCGGTAAAAAAGAATGTCTCCGTAAGTAGGTAGTTAAAAATCCGCTGTACCATTTATTTACAAGAGTGAATCCGTCTTAGAAAAACTAGCGTTCAAAATTATTAATGGTTTGTTTGAATGAAGCGTCACAGAGTTCATTGTTGGCGCGCACTCGGCCCGGATGCGCCTCGCTGACACTAATTATTCCCATAGTGCTTGAATGATAGATTGCTCTGGACAAATCACTTCTGGCCTCACTCCCAAACAACTACTAAAAAAACTGATGACATTAGTTATTTAAGACGGCCCACCGATTGTTAACTAGACTTTGTTTGTCGACTCAACTTTGAAAATAAATCTCTTGATTTAATCTCGCACGGCTTTGTCAGATTATCATGATGATATATATTTCAAATTAATTGTAGCTACCAATACTTACTCAATATCATAATGTGCTTTACATAAACGTGAACTTTTATACACAAAATATGCACAATTAAACAGTTTAAAAGAAATAATTTCTATTTCAAACGTAATTACCGAAGCGCGACCGGTGAAAAGGAAATAAAAAGGAAAAAAGAATCAGGTTGAGTAACGCTATAAAAATCAAAAGCCGTTTAAGTCGACCGTGAAACTAAGTCTTGGCGCAAGTTAGCAGCGAAATTTTCGACAGACGTTAAACCAACGTAATTAATGCTAATCTAGTACAAAGCAACCCTTATCCATGCGAGCTATTTCAAGCAGCAGGTGGGGCTCTAATTAAGAACTTCGGATGTTGGTTAATTATTAGTTACTGCTTCTACACACTCGGTCTACGGAGCTGCAATCGTATTTGATCGGATTTATTTACGATCACTTATATTTTGTACATGTATAAGTAAGAATGTCTTTAATAGAGATTTTTTCATAGTTTTGTTGTCGCTTATATTTCCAGTGTACTCAAAATGCAAGGCTATTGCAGAATAACGTGGATATGTTTGCATTATTGACTTATATAAACAGATGTTGATAGCGATGTGACACAATTGGATTACTAACGAGTATAGTGACAAGACCTCTTTTGCGTTTTTAATCTATGTTATAGTCCAGTATAGTTTAAAGTCAAAATATTGCTCTATTACTAGCAAGAAATTACAGTCTTCAATAATAAAGAAATGTAAGTTATCAAATGTTGCTTTGACGCATCTGTAAGTAAAGTCTTTATTTTAGATTCTTGTTAGATGAATTATGCACTAGTTTTGCACTACGCTTTGTAGTCTGTTATAGTGAGTTCTATTGCCGCAACTAATATTAACATGTCATTAATAATTCAGTGGATACCAGAGGGAGGAATATGAATCAATGTTACGTCAATCAAAAATCTATAATATATTAAATTATATGAACATAGTGATGTATTTGATTCATTGTTAACATACGAAAACGTTGTAGCGACAAATGAAAACTGTGACCGAGTTTTAGATGTACAAATTTTTGACACTGATTTCAGATGGACATCATTCATTCTTGACAACGAAAAAGTTCTTTTTTAACTTTGCTGTCACTTCACTTTTTGACATTTCTGTCAAACATATTTAGCACAAGATTAAATTATTGTGTAAATGGACTACCGTTGTATTTTAACAAGAGTTTATACCACAATATAATAATTACAAAATACTGGCGTTAAAAATAGTTCCTAATAAAACGGTACAATAATGTACAATATTTTTTATTAATGGAAACATTTAACCAATGTTAGGTAAGTAAATTATTTAGATCTAGGAATGAAATACAGAGATAGTGGTGCGCTACCCCTTTGCTCACAATAGTACACAATTAGATTAGGATTTGTAAAAGATAGTTTTAAGTTGACCTATCAACCTCAAACAAAGTAACAAAGATAAGGTAACAAATCGGCTGAGTGAGTTCGATGCTAACTGAAAAGATAGCGGCGCGCCACAGAGCTCGGCTCACCGGTGAAATATTATCTCCTATGACTTACCAGTACCGGTCCTCCGGCCGAGCCGAGCATAATGACATTTTAGTATTACAACATTTTATCTGCGCGGGACGAAAAGTTTCGAGATAAGTTAAACGCCAACCGGTATATTGTTTCAGAAAGTTGAC
Source organism: Papilio bianor (assembly GCA_011763625.2). NCBI lineage: Eukaryota > Metazoa > Arthropoda > Insecta > Lepidoptera > Papilionidae > Papilio > Papilio bianor. The sequence continues at coordinate 7,771,756 of JAAOEG020000025.1, read as the reverse complement.
AGCCATTGTAATTTGTTCACGTCAGCCGTACGGCGCGGCGGCAAAGAGTCGTATCTACGCCACAGGGCCCGAACCCACCTACATAACCTAAAAATATCCCTCGACCGTCTCTTCCTATCTAACGTACTGATTTAAACAATGATATTTATCATAGGCCGTGCACAGACGTATAAAATATCCAACGTAAATCTATTAGTTACGTTACTTAATAGTGGCTACCGACTAAAATAGCGATAATAAGTCACCCGATGGTATCGCGATAACTTAAACTCATTTTGTATGAGGCATTACTGTTAACTTTACTTGAAATTTTGAATGAGGCATTAGTAATAGATGACACCGATAAGCAAGAGCCGAGGCACTCCGTCTCGCCTACACGTACATTAGCTATTACTACAATCGGGCTTCGTAAAGTCTGACGTGATTGATACATCGCAAAAACAACGAGCCCGTCCGTATGGAGGAGGCGACGCGGCCATTGCTACCGTAAGCTTACCATTATTAATATACCTTAACTAGCATCACTAATTCTATTAATCTAAATCAGCCTTCGGAAAGAGATGAATGTAATGAGATAATAAGTTAGAATATGCAACCACACCACACACAGGAAGTTCATCTTTTTTTATACTACAATGTGGCACACGAACAAGCGGCCACTATAACTCGCTAAAATAACGAAGCCAACCTTTAATCATCAGACAAGGAGACACACAGAAAGAGAACATTTCCTCCTATGCGGCACCTTGTTCGTCAAATCAAGTTTCCTTTGCCATCGCTTCCATATAAGAAATAGGTGACACTCGTAGACATGAATAAACAAAGTAACACATGCAAGCCTGACTTGTCATTGGTATTTAACATAACAGTAAAATTAAATACGTTCGTATTAAATATACGTAATGTATTAAAAATAAATTGAAATAAATCCAGACTTAAGAGTAGATCACAGTCTTAACCGTACGAAGAAAAAAAACATACCACGATGAATTACTTTGTCCTTAACTATATTTTATCCGCTACTCCGACGATTTAATAAAAAAAAGTTAGTAAGTAGTCTATGTATTCTTCCAGACTATTTTTTAGATTTATGCCTCGAAATCCTGAGATACCTTTAAACAAACATCCATATAAACGTTGGCATTTATAGTGTTAATAATATAGATAATCTTAATAATATTAAAGCGAAAGGATGGATGGATGTTTGTTAGAGTTTGTCAACCAAACCGCTGAACAAATCTTGATGAAATTTGGCATAGATGTAGAGGATAGCCCGAAAACATATGCTACTTTTAATCCCGGAAAAAGTTTCGGTTCCCGAGGTATTAGTAGTTTTTTGTTTTTACATATTTACTCGGTAATTCTGCAACGGTGGAACACATCTTACTGAAGTTTAGCACAGATATAGAATATAGTCTCTATTACTAAGTTTATAATGTGTGTAAAAGTTTGTAATGCCGCGCGGACGGCGTCGCGGGTAACAGCTAGTTGTTAATAGTTTTTACCCTACAGCTATTTCAAGATCTTAACTCCAATATTGGTCGTTATGCTGTGTTCATGAATATATTCGTAAATCTTGTGTGACATGAAAACCTAACAAACGGTGAAAGTGACGGTTCCAAAAGTCTGGTGATAGCATAAGTGTATCCAGAGATAACTCTTCAAAGCATATGTACAAAAACATATCGTTGTCCCTATTGATCTTTTTGTAATAACATAGACAACAATCCATTTCAATACAATCAATCCGACAGTTGAATTTGTTAATGACTCCGACATGCAATTAAGCGTTTAAATTCCGTTGCTATAGACCAATCCCAGACTGACCTGAACACTTACGGTCCTTAATTCTGTTAATGAAAAGCCGATACCGATCACTATCTAGCCATTTATATCCAATGCTTTCATTCCCTTACTTACTAATGTATTTTCTGTGTACATTACACTAGTGAAATGCACTGGCTTCGTCCGGCTACAAATGAATATATAGCCTGTTTTTTGTTATCTTTATATATATTTCTTCTGCGTGTGATTGTCACTGAACTCCTCCTAAACGGCTGTATAGATTTTAATGAAATTTGTTATGTACTTACATGTGGACAAAGAGAATGGTTAATATTCACAATTCAGGCCAATTTCAATCGAAAATTTAATTTATTTTTTATTTATAAATTGTTGTTGATTTTGAAATGTTTTACCTTTGATCCGGCAGATTGTGCTACGTTCACAGTGTTAAATATTCAATCTTTCGGTCATTCGATTCGATTCTTAGCCGAAGTGTTATAGTGTATACTACATATGCTCAAATACATATAGTGGGCGTACGAAATGTACGAAATATGTACGAGTATGTACGAAATGTAAATACCAAATTCTAAAAATTTGGTTAAATAACAAAATTCAAATCAGCCATAACCTTTTTATCGCTACATGTTTTTTCGATATTTTTGAGCACGAGAGCCTCAACAGTCGGGTTTCTTGGTTATTTCTTTAATTAAGCTTAGGTTAGTTAGGTTATGAAGATTATGAATTCTTCTACTACCCGCAAAAGTTACCTCCTATAGGCAAAAAAAACAAAAGTAATCAATTCGCTTGGCGATATCTTTAAAACTATCATAACGAAATGCCGCCGTTCCCGTGGTTATTCGTGAAAAGATTATCCAGATGATCCCTCAGGTCCTAATTCCCGGGGGGTCGGCTTTGATAACTGTACCGCGGCTCTCGTTTTCAAATAAGTAAATTAACGTGGAGTTGAATTAAGTTTCGTCCCGAGTCGTGATTATGGCGATTTAGTGAGATTACCCGAATGTGTTAAACGTCTCTTGTTGGGTTGTTTTAGAGGGCGGGGCTCAAGTTCATCGTTTAATTATAGATAGTGCTTTGTCGTTAAGTAAACGAGATAATAAAAAGTAATCTATACATATAATAAAATTGGAGTGTCTTCTGTCTGTCTGTCTGTTTGTTCCGGCTAATCTTTGAAATGGCTGGACCTATTTTGACGGGACTTTTATTGGCAGGTAGCTGATGTAATAAGGAGTAACTTAGTCTGTTTATTTCAGAAAAAAACTTTTATTTTAGGAAAGGAACGCGCGGACGGAGGCGCGAGCGACAGCTAGTATATATATTGGACGATTGTTGCAAATAAACTCATCATAATCAGCATTTTGTGTCCAGTGCTGGACATATGTCTTTCCCAATGCTTACAACTATTCGGTCCTTCTCCATCCACAAATATACTCGTAATGGTCAAATAAGTCTAGTAAGAATACCCCACCCAACTTATTAAAAAAAAAAGCTTAAAAAGGGAATGGCTCGGAAGTACAATCAATACATACAGAAGTTATCAGTTTGTCGAGATAGTGACGAAACTCAAATTTCGGGTTGTTTTGGTCAAAAATATTTTTAAATCAATAAATATTTATGTTCATAATGGAGTTTGTTTTAGAAATTTTAACATCTTACGACCTTTTCACGACCACCAATTTTGGTATAGACAAAGAAATTTGACAACGCATATGCAATAGCGGATGCGGCCACTTGCTTCTCTCCCTCGTTACAATATAAAAAGAACATCAAAATTACTTAATATAAAAATAGATAATATAATTAAAATCATTAAAATATAAATAACAGAATAAAATAGTGAAGAGTTGTGGCTTGAGTGACGCTACCTTAGCGTGTGGCCTCTTAATGCGCGGATTTCTTTTTGTTCATGTTTAGCCGCGAGGTGGCGTGTTCGACGCTCGGTAGCTATCACAAAGCTTCGTGAAGATCGATGCCGATAATTGAGAAAATGTTACGAACGCTGAATCTTAACACCGATTTATAACTGCGACGTATAAATTAAAAGAATCCAAGCGCTGGAGTCGATTGTTTTTCTCTTCGATTCCTCAAGCGATCAGCGAGATAAGCTCGCGACCGGGCTTTATGTTTAGTTGTTGGTACGTATGTATCGTGTAGGTAGCTCCTCTCGCCTCTGTTCACATTTATCGGTCGATTTTGATTACACTTTAGCTTCATTAACTCGTTTGAATCATTTAGTGTCAAGGATGTGATTTTATTATTTTTCACTCGCAATGGTTCACAATTATTTTAAACTTTTCTTTTGTTGATTAATATTTGTAATAAAACAATTCTAATTTTATTGACGGAGATTGAAACAACGCTCAAAGAATGGCTGCATGACTCTTTAATGTAAACTTTAATTATCAGTAAAATTATTTTACAAAAACATAAAAAAATAAAATCATCATCGCTTAAGACTTTAATTACGAGCTAAAGTATGTATCAAACAACAATAACAACCATGTACATTTTAATATTTTTTTTTCTAAACTTAAGTAACAGGGGCATTAAATTTTGACATCTTTTACGACTGCTTGGGAAAATTTAAATACAAAGTTTTGTGCCGAAGTGTTTCGCAGAGTCAATAACATTGACTTTTTATGTCTTTTCGTCGTTGTTTTGTTTCTAAAATAATAAAGAAGTTGTTAAATGCAGATGTTAGTACGGTATGACTTGAAAACTGCGTGAATTCATGGTCTTGAGTTATACTTTGAAATATCCTGTTCTAATTAAAAACAAAAACAAAAATAAAAGCATTATAAATATTGTCTTCAGCGTATCTCGGTTTGTATGGTCCATTTGGTTTTTGAATCCACTAAATAATATAAAATGGTTACAGTAATATAGTTAATAGTATATTAAGTCTTATCAGCTTCTTGGTTCGAGTTCGAGATTCTTGGTAGAGGTAACTAAATATAAAAAAAAAAACCCGTCTAACACAATATACACTATGATATCGAAAACATATACTCCTAGTTAACTTTATAACACCCCTCAAAACACGAACACACTACGGATCATTAAATTCCTTGCGACTTAGTCCTCAATACCTCTCAGCGTCCCTCCGAAGTTGAGCGACTGATCAAAAATTGAAGGAAGCGTGTCGTAAAGAGAGGGGGTGTACTCTTCTGACTATAATTCACAAAAAGTACCCACGCTTTATACCCACAGAAGTCTGAACGCGACATAATCATCCGCAAAACTAAATTTAATGCTAATAGCACTTTTAAAATAAAACCTCTGCAGGGTTGGGCGCTTACTGGCATTATTTAAAGTGATTTTAATTATGTTGAAAGCAGATGACAGGGAGTACCCTCCTTTTTACTGTCCGGTCGACCGCCGCGGCACCTTCGCGCCTAATATTTTTACTTGGTAATTATTATCGCGATATGAACCCGACCAGTATTATAATGAAATTAACAAAATGCGACGTGTTTATTTTTGTCTGACCGCATCTTTAAATATAAATATTTATTTCGTATGTTTTTACATTAATTTATTGCACTACATTATATTTCAGACGTCGATCTCTTCTCGATTGAGGGTTTTAGTTCCTTCTCCGTTTCTCACCAGTTTTCTCTCTTTATGTTCTAATAATAGACAGCTCAATGGTTATCTGTACATTATTATAAACATTGTTAAAAATTTCTTAATATCCAAAATGTTCGTACACAAGATTCCCTTACCAAGACGATACAGATGACGCTCTTAGCGTAATAGTTTCCTTACGATAGTTTGATTAACAAACCGCTCTCGATGGAACAGTGATCCAATATTGCACAGGGGTGTACCTAATAGCCGTTTGTAATATAACACCAACGTTAGACCCCCGCCAATGCGTGCCTCTAAATCCGACGAAGCCAATAAATCACACGAAGGCAAACATTGTGAGGGCTTTTCTATGTATATTGTTACGCGTTGACTACGCTAGAGCGGCGTGCAATTGTTTGTGCTCGAACAGAGTGGCTACAAAAGCGGAGTGATTCACAAATACGCGACTGCTCTTGCAAATGCATCGGTGTCGCGTTTGATGACACTGTCATGTCGACCACGCGCATTCAAACAAGCGGTTTAATTAAATTCTGTACTCAACAACAAAAAAGCTTCAGCGAACCGATGTACGCGCGAGTGTAAACGCTTTATAAACGGCAACGTTGATAGTTACAGAAATAGAATCTGTTTTTTTTTACATTTAAAATATGTTTGAATAGATACGACAGACTCTATAATACTCTCTAGGAAGATATATTGTATTTTATAAAGATCTTACACAATTCTGGAATCTTCAATGAATTATTCAAGACACCGCTTTGAAGTGATAACGATATTTTTGAATCAACTAAAGTACACAATCTATTATCCGCATATTAAATAAGGTGTCCAAACAATGAATTAAGGTAAGGAAAGATCACAAAGCGATTCTTCACATCACTGTCAAACGTGAAGAAGTGGTCTGTACAAAGTACACACAATAGTGTATACGAACAAGGTTCAGAAAGTCCCACCGCGTTGTTTGCTCGACGTGTTTAATCAGGGGATGACCTTCGTTTGTGACGAGCTGATCCGCAAGCGTTGATAAATCACACGAAAGCAAACATAACTATGTGGTAACTTTGTAAGCCCCCATCGCTTTAATGTTACTTCATACATCCCTAAATTGTGAGGCAATGCTTTTGAATTCTTAAACATATGTTTTAAACTAGTTAACTCGGCGAATTTCGTTCCAAGTAAGAGGCAATAAATGCAGATTTAGGATTTATATAACAAATTAGCTGTCGCTAGGAAATGTGCCGCGCGTTCTTTTTTTTAAATAAAAGCATTTTTCTAAAATAAACGTAGCCCAAGTTACTCCTTATCACATCAGCTACCTACCAATAAAAGTCCCGTCACAATGATCTAGCCATTTCAGAGATTAGCCGGAACAAACAGACAGACAGACAGACAGACAGACAATTGTAAAAAAAAATATTTTGGTGTATGTACCGTATAAATATTCATATACGTGTAGTAAAAACGGTTATTTGAATATTACAGAAACTCCACTTTTATTTTATG